>JAUTXW010002990.1:0-157500 GCA_030620095.1 Kuschelorhynchus macadamiae
AATGCTCACTTTGGTGAAAAAAAATAGTTTTAGATAAACATGGGTCGTGGTAACAACACAATTGATAAATTTGGACGTCAAAAGCCTGGTGAAAAAGTGCATTTATTGAGGGGATCACCAGGAATTGGATTAAGTTACGCCGGACGGTCAATATGACATGCGGGGAAAATCTTTAACCAATGTCGCCCCACCGACTAAGGGTAGTGATGCTGTTACCCAGGATTATGCGCTTAAAGAAATTCATCGATTACGCGTACAAATAGCAGATATACTGAATACAGATCTACTTAATAAGGTAAGTGTCGATATAAAGCAGCTTGAAGCGAAAATTGTTAATATTGAAACAATAAAAATGGATGTACTCGGGAGAATTGAAAAACATGAAATCAGAATGAGCGATTTGGAGAAAAAAGTGGTCGAGCATATAATGGAATAATGTATGAGAAATAATTAATATAGCCCCAGCTTGATGAGGATTACTCATATATGAAGATAATATCAAGATTGCTGATTGGTATAAATATAATCAAGAATGATGATTGTTGTGAATAAACCTAGTTTATAATTGTAATAAACACATATTTAAATAAAACAAAGTTGAAGTTCATTGGGTATTTATTTTAATAGTAACCTTAACCAATATACATATTTAGATAGGTTTGAATGTATTACAACATATAATATTTTAAACAATATCTGTCTCATCAATCCAAGAATTAAATTGATCTGAAAATCCTAACCATTTTACAAATAATTGATTAATATTATTTTTCTTGCGGCGACGAAGTACTTTTTCCACTAAATATACATTCGGACTACTTGTTTTTTGCAGCTGGTTCGTAAAAACATCCTTTTATAGGTTGACCTTTCTATTGATTCCAATAGGTATGTTGGTGGATTGGTAATGTTAACTTTTGCGATTTTAAACTGTTCCATAGACCATGAGGGCGTATATCCTTTATCAAAGACACTTTTGTGTTTGCTTATACGAACTATATCACCCAAACGAAATTTAAACTTTTTGGGTACTATTCTTTATCCAATTGTATAGTTAATGCGTGTGGTTCATTTAACGTTTATAGGTTTCATACCAATCATGCAATGCTCTGTGTTATTATAGGTTTTCGTTATGACTTGGTAAAAGTTGTATATACCATTTTGTAGGAACCTCTAGCTGAAAACTCCTTATAGAGATAATTTTTGAGTGTACGTATGACTCGTTCAACTATACCGAACTTTTGGTGCTGTACGTCGAATAATGATTAATGTTATATTGCTTAACAAGATTTGGAATATGTTATTAAAAAATTCTTTTCCCTGATCGGTTTGTAGATTTATTGGTGTATATCTTGCTTCTTTAAAAATGTCTTTCATTGCTTTAGTAACTTCAGCCCCTGTCTTGTTTCTAATCGCCCTAGTATAGACAAATTTGGAGTAGCAATTTATCACACCAAGATATAGCGGTATCCATCGTTTTCATTTGCATACTGTTGCATTTCCGCCAAATCTGTTTGCCACAAGTCTTCATATCCTTTAATGATGGTGTGTCTTCTGGGAAAATTTTTTCTTGCTGACCTATGAAGTTCATTGACAATTTTTATTTTTTCTGTGCTAGTAGTCATAGTTCCAACTCACGTCTCTTGAGATACTGATCAAATTATGTGATTACTCAATAAATTATACCTTCCTCACGAAGTTCTTTTATAATTGACATTATTTCATTATCGTGTCCGGTATGACCAGCCATCTTTGAACTCCATAGCAATCGTAATCGTTATACAACTCCTTCGGGTTATTCCAATATAGTTAGCTCAGAGTCCCCGATAAATCCCGTTTTTAATGGTAACACTACTTGAGCATATGTTTTTTTACCTGCGATCCCACTCCCCATTCGATTCCCTGTCATTAATGGTTTTATAATCTCTAAATATTTTTTTCACCTGGTTTCCTGTCATCCCCGCTTCTCGTCATAGCCCTTGTATGCTGCATTTGTCAATCGCAGCATCTTTTTATAGTCTTCTGCCACTTCGGGAGTCATCTCTTCGATATGCTCTAATACCCGCGGATTTTTTAAGAATATCAAATCGTAAAGTTCCGCATTCCCCTCAAAGGTTCAATATTCTTAGAGTTGTGCCATAGTGTCACTTTACCAGGAGGAAAACGTATTTCCAAATTACCCATACACTTTTTGTTTTTTACTTTTGATTTATGATGTACTCCATCAGTTGTTCTATGAATTGTGATGGTTTTGTCTTTAAACCGTTCATATATGTATTAATGATAATATCCGGAGATGAGCGATCTTTTAATGTGACAGCTGACATTGTAGATTTGTTTGATGGAGAAGGTGTTGCATAAATTCCATCTAACGTCTCGTTTTTTGGGGTATCTATCGATGTTTCAGCAGTGTACTTGGACCTTTCTGTGATCGGTGTTGATGTTTCTACGGGAAACTCCTCTGACATGAACATGGTTGTTTTATTTAGTGGCTCCTCTATGTATGTGCTTAAACTTTTCGGTTGTGATTGTATATGTTTACGAGACTTTTGTGTTACTGCATCGGATATCAGAGTCAAAGGCTTAGCAATCGGCTCATAAAACTTGTCCAATTCAAATTTATCTTGTACATTAGCAGCTCTAATTTGTTTGACTTCAACGGCATCTGTAACCCCAATCAATTGACGTTTCAGATCTATATCATTATTCATCATGAAGGTGATATTGCAAGATATCACACCACTATGATCAATCACTGATCTACTCTGTGTATATATAGTTATCGAACCCCTTGCGATATCTTCCCGAATTTAAATCGCTATCCTTATCAATAACGAGGAACCCATACTTGTCATTCCAACATTTAGCACACATCTCTTGAAATTGTGTAAAAGTAAATATGGCGATACATGATCCGAAAAAATATGTCGTAAATTCATTTCGTCTTGTTTAAACATTATAATTAAATTGGCGTTGTCACGTACTAATTGCTTGGGAACTCGGGAATCGGTTTGTGCTAGGTAAAACTATCTACATTTTTATGTCGTCCCATACTAAAATATGATCGTATAACATCCTGTTTTTCACACATTACGTCGTCAAATATGAAAATTGAATTTGGTTTGGCATCGGATGGCTCCACGATATTTGTTGTATCGCTAAAAGTATAATAACCAAGACCCCTAATCGGCGTGAAAATTTTCCTGAGATATTCGTATTTGGGTTGATACAGCGACTTTGAATATACGTAGACATTTTCAAAGCGCAATCCTAAAGGGTGTGTAAGCAAGGTAATCATAACATTGGTTTTTCCACAATTAGAAGGTCCTATTAGCAATCCACGAATTGATAATGGCAACGGACCATGCCAACGTATCACATTTTTCCCCTACATGTCCAGATCCAACCTTCTCATGGAATCTATTTCTAGCTTCTGTTTCAGCTTAACAATACGCATTATAGTAAAAAAAATATTTTATATCGTACACACGGCTTTAACTACTCATTCAGATGCAGACCATAGAAAAACGAAGTGGACGCTCTTGATATTCGAGTAAGACTGGGTGTGGTATCGTGAATTCTATAATTAATAGACTCCGTGAGTTACACCTTCCCGGTTATCAATATTGTGGGCCAGGCACCAAACTTACAAAGCGATTAGCGAGAGGTGATTTGGGAATTAACCCATTAGATGCAGCGTGTAAGAAACACGATATAGCATATTCAAAAACCGAAAATAACCTAAGTTCACGCCATCAAGCTGATTACGATCTTGAACAATGTGCTTGGGAGAGAGTAAATCAAAAGACGCTAGTGCCAGTGAAAGAATACTGCTTGGTTGGTAACAAATATTATGAAGGCGAAACAACAGTATGGGTGTTTCAACGCATTCAGCTAAAATAAAGAGCTCCAAAGGAAAGCGACGACGACGACGATTTGTGAAAGGGAAACGTACATGTAAAAACAAAAGAGTGTTCAAGTTTACTTTTGGATCGACATTGCGACAACCCATTCGAGCTGAATTAGCTAAGGCTGGTGGTAAGAAATTTGCTGAAAAAGACATATTTAACGCATCTAGAATAGCAGTGGCTACGGCAAGGAAATTATTAAAAGCCCGTGGTGGTAAGCGGAAGATACGCATACCTAGAATTATACCTGTTCCAAAGGTTGGTGGCCTATTACCTTTGATACCAATATTTGCTGGGCTCTCAGCATTCAGGATCCTTAGCAGGTGGTGTTGCAGGGGTAGTGCGTGCAGTAAAAACAGCAAAAAATGCCACTACCCAAAAAACTGGTGGTGAGTTACAGCTAAAATCGAATGGAGGTGGACTGTATTTGAAACCATATAGGACAGGTTTAGGGCTTTTTATGAACCATTCAAAAAACTAGTAAAATGCCTTCCTCGAAGGCCATTATCGAATATTGATCTAGAAAGGTATGCATTACAGCTACAAGTACCATACTTAGAGGTGTATTTATGCGAGATTCACTTCCTCGACGAGGTCCTCGACGTTATGAATCTGGTATCTTTTAATTTGGACAGTATAATGGGATTTGGAACACATTGGGTGGCGTATCGAAAGAATGATTCAGAAGTTACATACTACGACAGCTTTGGTGATTTACCACCACCAACTGAACTGGTTCAATATCTGTTAAATGGGTGGGGAAGCAGCAAAGGAAATTTACTATACATACGATCGACAACAAAAATTTACGGGACATTTTGGTGCGGTCATTTATGCTTAAAGTTTCTCTCTCAATCGTAAAAGTCAATATGTCTTATACCCCCAAATGGATCGGGATAGTTATAAAAAGATGGCGTCTTCGTTAAAAGCCTATTATCGTTCCGGTAGTTTATTAAAAATGACTTCTAAAGAGTTAGAAAACATACCCAAGGAGGTAATGATTGCTTGTTCCCCCAATGAAATCGCACTTGTTTGGGATAAATTACCAGAACACATGAAATGTGACATAGACATGTTAAAAGTATCAGTATTGTACGGACCATCATAATTACTGGTAATTTGACTGATGGACCAGCGCCTAGGAGATTGTTTTGCTGTTACTGTAAAATAAGTGATGTAAAAATAACAGAAAAAAATTGGTTTAAAATTTCAAAACCAAGTAAACGGTGTACAACCTATAGCAATATAAACTGCTGTCGACAACAATAAAAGCTAAAAACAGTAGATTTTTTATCAGTCATGTCGTACACATTCACATTAACAGGACGCTCGAGCGTGTTAAGTACAGATTTTTACCCACCATTAGAACTCAGTACAGTCAATAAATATGGGCTTGCACTTGTTGGATTTTACACATATAATTCTATTTTTAATATTGATGAAAGCAATAATTCATTTGCATATAAGAAAAAAAATGACAAAACTTCACCATCTATAAAGTTAACAATTCCCCCCGGAGTATATGAAGTGCACGAGATTTAAAAAGCAATGAAAACTGCCCTACAACTATCCACGAGAAATAATGATGATAAAATATTTTCATTAACACCCAATAATAACACATTGAAATGTGAAATAAAAACAAAATACATTATGGATTCTACAGGATAAAATGGCATTGGTCGGATGTTGGGATTTGATCGTATATTGTTAACAACGGACAACAAAAAACACGAATCAACCTCTCAAGTAGACATTATGAAAGTACGCATAATACGCGTTGATTGTAATATTATCTCTGGAGCATACCTGAACTCACAAGAATGTCATATTTTATTTGAATTTGATATTGATGTTGAACCTGGTTATAAGATAACGAAAGAACCCACAAACCTTATTTATTTGCCGTTGAAGCCTGAAGGACGTCAGTTCATTGACAACATTACTCTACGCATCTTGGACGACAACGGTGATCTTATCGATTTCAACGACGAGAAGATTATTATTAAACTGGAGCTAAAAAAACTAGTCTAACGATGGGTTTTTGTTACAACCGCCGACCGTACATGTTTTCTCCGATATGTCAAACAATAACGAAACCTAATAAAAAGAAACATGTCGCTAAAACAGAGCTCATTCACGATCACGACGTCGGGCCAAAAGGATATCAACATCTTCTATTGCCAAAGATCGTAGATTTCTTCGATCCATCAGCTGAAAGTACGAAGCCAACGAACATGATGACAAGTAGTGAAAAAATTGAGGTTTTTACTGAACCTATTTTCAATAATTCTATCATAAGCCTGCAAGAACATACATATAAACCCTACGGATCACCTAAATTCCAAAATTCCGATGAAATTCGTATCCCAGTTCACTTTCAAGACATAATTTTGAATAAAGACGCTATAAAAAAGTGTTTTTTATCTAATAATTCATTAGCTTTTCTATTTGAGGAAATTCGATATGAGATAGGCGGTGAGAAAGTTGCAGTTGTCAGAAAACCAGGTGTAACTACAGCTCTTAAAACAATGGTTTCCATTGGTAGTACACAGCTGAAACCGCTTTTTACATGCGGATGGGGTCTAAATGAAGAAAACCAACACATTGTGGATACCGCTAGTAATGTATTTTCTGGCAAAGTACCCCTAAAATATCTGATGGGTTTTGCTGAGGATTATACGAAGGGGATTTTTAACATTAAACAGGAATTGATTATAATAATTGCCCGCACTTTTAACAACTGTTATATTGGAGAAGTTGAAGCCGATATTAAAATTGACAAACTGGAGTGGAAAATACGTCACATTGTTCCCGAGGATAGACAAAAGCTAAAACTATTATCACGAATTAATAAAGGTGGTAATAATGCAAATATCCGAATGGCTTACCCGTATGGGATCTTTATGAGCTTCCCGCTCTCCGACAAACTTCATCCGATGTTTGGGCTATAAGAACGAGTACAAGTCTAGAGAAACCTCGTTATTTAATTATCGGATTTCAGAATATTAGAAAAGCGGATAGCTATAAAGAAGATGCGACTGAATTTACAAATGCAAATATAAGTGACATTCGAGTTTATCTTAATTCAACAGTATTCCCCTATGAAAGATGGAATTTGGATTTTTCAAAGAAATTGTATGCAGCGGCCTATTATAACTATGAAAACTTCCAAAGCAGTTATTATGGTCGA
Organism: Kuschelorhynchus macadamiae; assembly: GCA_030620095.1. Lineage (NCBI taxonomy): Eukaryota > Metazoa > Arthropoda > Insecta > Coleoptera > Curculionidae > Kuschelorhynchus > Kuschelorhynchus macadamiae. The sequence continues at coordinate 7,099 of JAUTXW010002990.1, forward strand.
GAATTTAACGATCCAATGATGGATTTTGGCGAATACATGAAAAATCCGCTGTTTGTTATTGACTGCTCGCATCAGGTGGAAGCTGTAAACTCGTCAACTGTGGATGTCAAGATTGAATTTGAAACACGTAACAGTCGGTTTCCTAAAGACACTAAAGTTTTCGCATTAATAATTCACGATTCTATTTTTAGTTATAATATGTTAAATGGTTTTGCATCAAATAAGCTTGTTTAGTCGTTTAGTTATTTATAATTATTATACTTTATATTTGGCATATATGTTAAAGTATATCTTAGTATATCCATATATTGTTATATAGTTTAGTGTTTTGATATAAAACTTAATATATGTGTAATAGATAGTTTAGCAACTAATGTCAACAATTAAATAATAAAACATATTGCACCAGTTATTTTGAATTTTATTTTAGTCTAAGTTCTAAAAGGTAAACTAATATAAAAATTTTGTTTCCACTCGTCCTTGAATTAAGATCCGACCCCGAGAGCATTGCTAATTCCCCGACCTTGATGGTGGGTGACGTCATAGGACTTTTCTATTCGTCCTTGAATTAAGATTCGACCCTCCCTGAGAGCGTTGCTATATTCCCCGACCTTGAGGGTATGCGACGTCATAGGACCTTGGGTGCGCAACGGACTACATAATAAGATACAAAGAGTATATATATATATATATATATATATATAAGGTTGACGTTTAAGATTTCTGTTATATTCCAAATCAGTTTGCAAAACGAACATGTCTTCCAGCTCTTCTAACTCTTGGGTATTTGATGTTGAAACAGTGCGGTTAAATAACCGGTCAGATTCGTCTGATTCCGACGACGACGACGAAACAGTTGAAATGGGCCAGAGATTTGTTGTGCAAAATGAATCTTCGTCTGATGAGGAGGGTCAGGAAGAGGAGTCGGCAGAAGCCAGTCTGCCTGACTCCTCAAGTTGGTGAAGTCCACCAACACCACGTGGTGAGTTTGATGGTCCAGCCGACAGTAGTTGGTGGGTAGTGCCTGATGTTTCAGAAGATACGCAGGAAGGGAATGCCGACTCCACTACGTGAAGATGCTACTACGGAATAGTGCAAAATGGATGGTGGCGATGTATAGAATGTCAACATTTAATTGTACCATATATATATATATATATATATATATATATATATAATTTTATAAATAAATACTGATTTTATTAATGTGTTTGTGTTATTTGTCTAGTTTCTAAAATTATCAATATAAGTATAGAGTATTTTAAAGAAAAAATTAAATATTGATTTTTTTTTCGATTTTCTCGAAAGTCAACTTAGGTTAGGTTAGGTTAGGTTAGGTTAGGTTAGGTTATGTTAGGTTAGGTTATGTTAGGTTAGGTTAGGTTATTGGATTGGGCCAGGATGGGTTTCGGACACGTTTCGTGCTCTAATATGCGTGGATGAGGTTTAGGTTGAGGTAAGGTCGCCTGAGGTTGAGAACGCTAGAGTTAGGTCGTTAAGCAGTTATGACTGCCACATATTTATTAAAGACTAACATAATCTAGCCCGTAGCTCCGCAACGAAACGTCTTACGTCGAAATGCTCAAGAGTAAAAAACGTTTCTTTTTAAAGGTTCTACCTGATGACACTAATCGCAGATCAAACCAAATTTTTTTTTTTTTTTTTTTTTTTAAATTTGTCAGGAGGTGCGGGGGACGTAGCTGAGCAAAAAACGCAATTTTTTTGTCAACTTCGCAAAAGCGTATCTCGGTAACGGCGAAAGATAGACGAACGATAACTTTACCAAACGATGACTTTTTTTTAGGCGAACAACTTTTACATTTAACCCAAGTCGCTATCTCGTACCCCCGAGGCTCGGGAATCGCTCAAAACAAAAATGTGCACCAGCGCGTTGACAAAGTCACGAATGCGTCGGACAATATCGTCACCATTTAACTTTTTGTAGAACTAGACGACCTACGTCCGGCAACACCAAGCGCGCTCCCGTCCGAGCTACCGTTCTCGAGATATAGCGGTTCAAAGTTACACGTAAATCGCGATTTTTCAAGAAACGCGTAAATCGCCGACTTCAGAGGTCCGTAACTCTCGAACGGTAACTCCCACGAGGTAGGTCCTGTGGACGTTTTTGTAGAACTCGATTTTAGGAATTTTTTTTATCTAAAACTTTTTTCTCTATCTATCACCGTTTTCGATATTATAACGTCCAAAGGTGGTCGGCAAAACGGGCAAAAAACCATTTCGACTCCCTATCTAATTTTTAGGTGCTATTTTAATTGAGCTTAAAGGGAGTTTTCGATGTGTTTATATCTTTTGGGGTCTAAAGAAAACATTTTTAATTATATATTCTAAAAATTATTAAAAATTTTATAATTGTTTATGTACGCATTTTCGCAACATTTAATACATTTTCGTTGGAATAAGAGACATATTGGTTTATTAAAACTTTTACTTTCATAATAGGACACACACAATTTACTGGGTTATATATAGATATGTGACATAATATATTTTTTTCAATTCATCTTATTACTTAAGGACTAAATAATTATTATTATTTTCAAATTAATTTCAATACTTATTATTTTTTGTAGTTGTATTGGTTGGTTGTTTTATAATAATAAAAACATTTTTAATTATATTCCGGAAATATTCTAAAAAATTATTACAAATTTTATAATTGTTTATGTATGCATTTTCGCAACATTTAATACATTTTCGTTGGAATAAGAGACATATTGGTTTATTAAAACTTTTATTTTCATAATAGGACACACACACAATTTACTGGGTTATATATAGATATGTGACATAATATATTTTTTTTCAATTCATCTTATTACTTAAGGACTAAATAATTATTATTATTTTCAAATTAATTTCAATACTTATTATTTTTTGTAGTTGTATTGGTTGGTTGTTTTATAATAATTGAATCAATGAATTACCAAATAAAAAAAAACGTCTAATATATAACAACCTTAAGCCCTCCCACCATATAGATATTTCAAGGTTGCGTTTGTGGGCGTGTACATATAGATTTTTCAAGGTTGCGTTTACAAGGACACACAGAATGCATGTGAATAGGATTTGGGTGTTATTTTCTCGAAGACTTTTTTTTTTTTTTTTTTTTTTTTTAACAAGACTACATTTATTTTAAGGTCCATCTTTAATTAGAACTAATTGATTCTCAAAATACTCTATACTTATATTGATAAATTTAAGAATAAACAAATAACACAAATACATTAATAAAATGATTATTTATTTACAAAATTATTTTTGCATGATACATATAATTGTTTACATTCCTATTTGTTTTTCACAGTTTTCATTCTCTATATCGTCAACATCCATTTTCTCCCATTCTTCAGTATCATCTGCGGTATTGTCTACACGGTCCAAAATATCTGCACCATTTTTCACGACTTCATTGATGTTTTCCGCTGAGACCAAACCATACTTTGATAACAATTCCTTGGGTAAATTTGGTATTTCGACAACATAGCTTTGGAGACCTTCGTCGATCATTTCCACGCAAAACTCGTCTAAGTTGATGGAACCTTACAGGTATCTTTCACACAAATGAGCGCCTGACATGAAATTAATTACATCTTTCATGTACTTTCTATATTGACTGACTGTTGATTCAACCGCCGACCCATCATAGGTTGCAAAATGTAATATCTCTTGTGCCGCATTTCTTAACTTATGCGACAAACACATAATGTGAGAATCAAGGTCTTCACTTGGTGTGATGGTACTATTGCTGTCACACATCTTTCAAACACTAATTATTAAAATGTCGGTGTATTCTGATTTGTAAAATAATTACCAAATTGTTAATTAACCCAAACACCCAATTAAGAACCCAAATTAAAAGACGAAAATAATACCAAATTAAGTAAATATTTCTAAATTTTGTTTATTCTATTAAGCACCAAAATTAAAAGATGAAAATAATACCAAATAAGTAAATATCTCTAAATTTTGCTTATTCTAAACACCCAAATTTAAATATTGATCTACTAGTATTAGTGCCTGAGATTACTCGCAAGCTCTGCCCCAAATTGGGTGCGCAACGGACTACATAATAAGATACAAAGAGTATATATATATATATATATATAAGGTTGACGTTTAAGATTTCTGTTATACCAAATCCAGCTCTTCTAACTCTTGGGTATTTGAGTTAAATATCTCCGACGACGACGACGAAACAGTTAATCTTCGTCTGATGAGGAGGGTTGCCTGACTCCTTGTCCACCAACACCACGTGGTGAGTTTGATGGTCCAGCCGACAGTAGTTGGTGGGTAGTGCCTGATGTTTCAGAAGATACGCAGGAAGGGAATGCCGACTCCACTACGTGAAGATGCTACTACGGAATAGTGCAAAATGGATGGTGGCGATGTATAGAATGTCAACATTTAATTGTACCATATATATATATATATATATATATATATATATATATATATATATAATTTTATAAATAAATACTGATTTTATTAATGTGTTTGTGTTATTTGTCTAGTTTCCAAATTTAAATATTGATTTTTTTTTCGATTTTACTAGTATTAGTGCCTGAGATTACTCGCAAGCTCTGCCCCAAATAAGTTAAAGTATACATCCCACCCGACTTATTTATAATTTCGATAACGTCTTCAGAAATGGTTTCGACAACACGCTTTGGTAAAAAAGTTTGAAATGTTTTATCATGCGTTTTGTCGTACAATGTTGCATGAAAAGCTTTGCCAAACCGTGTCATCTTTAAAGCAATATTTTGAACTATAAAAACTTTCCCAATTGTTAATGATGAAAATTTTCTTTGTTCAACAAAATCTATATCCTTATTAAGCATTTCGTTAATTTCACCCAAGTTTAATTTTGCACTCATTGTTGAAAAAATGTAAAAGATTTAATATAAAAACACAGTATTACCGTAAATTTAAAAAATTGAATCAGAATACACCACACAATAACTTTTTAATGATGAAATCACTTGTGACCGCACAAACAGTGTACCTCTTTTTAGCTTTGAATGGCGTCAGCCTTGGTTTTAATAGCTAACACTCAAGGTCGCATGACGTCACATCCTCTCAAGGCCAAACTACCCAGCACACCTGGCCTCTCAACGTCATGGACAAGTATCGAAGCGTGATGCGCGCTCAAGGTCATATGACGTCACATCGCCTCAAGGCCAAACTACACAGCTTTATATGAAATGGTTTGCATGGTCATATGATGATGTCACATCGCTTCAAGGACAAATATTGAAAACGTGGTATGCGCAATTCCCCAAGGTCGTGGGGCGGGGTTTAATCTCATGGTCATTGGGGCGGGGTTTAATCTCATGGTCATGGGGCGGAGCTTAATCTCAAGTTCAGGTGTGCGCTCAAGAAAAAGCGTGATGCGCGCTCAAGGTCATATGACGTCACATCGCCTCAAGGCCAAACTACACAGCACACCTGGGCTCTCAAGGTCAGGAGTAGTGGTGGGGGGTGAATTAGTTCCCGTATTTGATATCTACTGAGGTCATCGCAATAGCCCTACTAAACCATTAAAAACTAAAAAAAATAAACTCTAAAAAAAGTAAATAAAAAGTAAACAAAACAAGTAAAATATGTACACCTATCACTAAAATATAGCGGTGATTGCGATAATAAAAACATAATTTAGTTTATTAAAACTTGAAATAAATAGTTGTATGAAATAAGATAAAAAAACTACTTTTTGTACATTAAATCTATACGTCTGTCTTTTAAGGTTGCAAATTTATCTATAATATGGTCGTAAAAGTTTTGGTCTTCACTAAGTTCTGACAGTAATTCCTGCTCTATTGACATCATTGCTAAACCCGAAAGCCGTTCTTGTGTCATTGTGTTTCTTAGGTAGGTTTTGATCTGTTTAAGACATGAAAAATTTCGTTCGGCCGATACACTTGTTGCGGGAATAGTTAAAACTAAATTAAAAAGCTTATATGCTTCCGCAAAAATTGCTTTAAAATCTTTAAATAACAAAGCTAGACTTTTTTCGACATCTAAATTTGAAAATTGTTCATCCCTATACAATACAGAAAGCTCATTCTTTAATCTATCTCTGTCAAAAATGTTTGGATAATTTTTTAATAAATTATTTAATAAGTCGTCTGGAAAGCATTTAACATATTCCGAATATTTTGTGCAATCGACTAAAGCAAAGAAATTTAAATTATTTAAATTTTTAAACCGCATCCCTAATTGAAGAATTATACAATCTATTATTTCGAAATATAATATTTTATATTTAGTAAAAATATCAAAGTCGCTAGAACATTGCCCTCGACGTGTGTTAGTTGGCCGAATAGTGGCTTTTTTAGCAATATTGAAAAGTTCTTTGAAATGGTCCTTGTTTCTAAATTCAATAATTCGTTGCTTGGCAAGGTTAATTTCGCAAGATGCAGTAATTTATATCTAAATGCTTTAACTGTAATATTTGAAACAGTACATCAGTGCAACTAAAAATTTGTTTATAAATATGCGTTAAAAGGCAAAATTCGAAATCATTAAAATGCTTTAGAAATCCTTTTGCACCATTAATAGATTCTGTTCCAGAACTTAAGTCATTAATAATAGTTTCAAATACTATAATTAAATTGTCCCATTCATTCATTCATTGGTATTCCTAATAAAGTGGCAAAAAATATACGACTTTGGGTAATCAGTTTTGTTCCCTGTTGTAAAACTAGATTTAATCTGTGGGCGCAACAATGAGTAAACATAGCTAAAGGAGCAATAGATCTAACTTTTGTTTGAAGCCCATTTATTTCACCTGCCATAACACTAGCCCCATCGTAACACTGCGCGACCAATTTATTTTTAAAGTCATAAGGCTCTAAGCTGTTTTGTATTAAATGAAAAAGGCTCTCTGCTGTTCTATTATCGCTAACGTCAAAAAATCCTAAAAATCTTTCTTTTAAAGATCCGTTGGTCACATACCTAACTGTTATCGAACACTGTGATTTTTCTGTTATATCAGTACTATCATCCGCAATTACGCCAAAAAAACAACAATCGGTGTCATTGATTTCTTTTTTTATATATTCTTGAATATAGTCATGTATGCAACCAATTAGTTCATTTTGTATAGTCTTAGATTGTCCCGTAAAAATATTACTAAATTTAGCACAATGTTCAGTAAGTTCGGCATTTCTTTTTATTAAGCATGCAAATATTTCCTTAAAATTGCCACGGTTAAAAGAATCTGTTGTTTCATTATGACCTCGAAATGCCAAGTCCTGTTTACCCAAAGTAATAGTAACATCAATTAAATAATTTAATAATAAACGGTTTTTTCGAACATTTTCATTATAAACAATTTTATTAAGACTTGCATTTTCTTGTAGTGCATCCGCAATAGTCGCCCTATTTTGCTCCAGTCTTGTAAGTGCTACCGAATTTTTAATATGCTCTCTTGAACTTTCATGCGATTTTACTGCTCTTCGCTCGTGAAAAATTTTTTAAATCCGAATATCCGCCCCCTGAACTCCAATTATTTTTGACGCAACCTAATAAAATACAAGGCCAACAATATAAGCTTTCTTTATAAATACTTCCGCATAGCCACCTATAAGTTTCGTACCAAGATATTTGAAAAGTTCTTGAATATTTTTTACCTTGCCTCTTATCCTTAAATATTGCTAAAATTTTCGGCGTCGGACGGCAACCTAATATCTGTTTCTTTTCAGTTTCGCTTCTTCTTAAAAAAGGCGTTTCAATTAATGAAGCAATAATGTCGTGAATAGGATTCATTTCAAAAGCAAAAAGCAAATACAAAAAATGGAACGGTCCAACTTACCAAATCAAAACAAAACAAAAACTTACTCACGCGTATTTATTCATCTTAAAAGACAGAACGCCCTCAATCAGCGATTATCGCAATCTATTTCCTATTTCTTTCTCAGCCGCACGCACCACGTAAAAAGAAGCCGTTGGAATATTTCGCTAGTCATGTGATTTAAATAACCAATAAAAGCATATCCAAGCTACAGATTTATCGCCTCAAGAATGCAATAGAAAACGCGTGCATCGGCAATCGCCATCCCGCTCTGTCGTAATCAGGTGACTCGCCGGCGCGGCATCGGCACCGGCCGTTGATAAATAGGTCAGAAGTCGAAACTTTTCAAGCTAAAATTATTTCGCCTCATTCGAGACTCGAGAGCACTTTCTTTAGGAATGGGTTTGCACGGATTGCACGGTCGGTTTTTTGATGTGGTCAGAATTTATTTTCTAAAATATTTATTATGGGATTATATTTTGTTTATTTTTTAATGTTATTATGTTGTAAAACTGTTAAAAAGTATATTTCTAATTGGTAATAGATAAAAAGTTATATAAAAAAATTCTCTTTTCCTTTATTTTAGGGGTGAGGCGCGGCCTCAGAGGCCTACCCTGACGAGCCGCCACTGGTGTATGTTGACTCAATAAAGAGATAAAAGTATTTCGTTACTACAGTGTATACATATAAAATTAAGTGTACATAACAGCTGCTGCGCAACTTATTTCAAAAACGGTCAATATGCGTTTTTTCGCTTTCGTTCTTGGTGCTCACGCTCACGATGATTTGTCTTGTCATTGCGCCTAGGTTTATTAATTAGTAGAATGGCCTTTTTCTCCATAGACAGTAAAGGTCTCCGGGATAGATCATTTGCGTCAACAGGTATTCTATTGATGTTCAGTGTTCCCATATCTCATACAGTACATCTTTGTCTCTCTCCTACAGTGCAGGTTGCAAATGCCTCCTTTACCGCAAAAAGCACGTAGTGGAGTATAATGAAGATTGATTAATTAACATTCAAAATCTTCCTAATTTCAGCAGAGTATAAGTCCTAAACTTAAGTCGTCAATTTTTCTAGAAGTACTTAGGTTACTCTATTTGTTGTTAATATAAAGCTTACCTTTTTAAATTTTGCTTTAAAAACCCTAAAAGAGATTGTTTTGATTTTAACCCAGCTCAACAATATAAGACTACACACAAAAAGATTTTGTAACATCATTTTAATTATTAATTAATCCCATTTGTTCAATTGTTGTTTGATGTTACATCTAAAGCTTTACCTTAAAAATTTTCTGCATTTACAATATATCGGTGCTTTTTTGACTGGTGCTTTGTAATAATTCGTTATTTTTTTATCAACTTTTCTTTTTCGGCCCTAGTGTATCTACCTTCAGCACAGTAGTACAATTATATCTTTTTTATGTTAATCTAATATATCGTCCCCTTTTTCTATTCTTGAATTGCCCATCCCAGGGTATTATTGCAAACCAGTAAAAAAAATACATTATTAAACATATGCAACCTCTCAACTAATAAATAGTGACGGTTTAAATAGTAGTACTACTAGTAGACGTTGAGGGGACACCGTATCCATGCAGGTATGCCAAATCTAGCCCTTGCAGTATATATATATATATATATATATATATATATATATATATATATATATATATATATATATATGCATTGAAACGTTAAATGGCTTAAAACGGCTAAAACTGTACACTTTATAATGAATTTAAAAACACATTTTTTTTTTGCTTGATAACGTAGTGACTTAAAGTATTATTACACTACGTTTGATAAATAAACTGTCTATATTTGACAAAAACATTCATAGACACAAATTTAAAACACAAATATCTCGTACTTTGGAGAAGCAATTTGCTTGGTAGAATGTTAATGTGGTGAAATCATAAAGTTCCACAAAAAAGAAATGAAACGTAATTTATTCAATTTCATGTTTAAATTGTCCTAAGAAATATATCGGTATGACAACACAATACTCAGAAAACCGTATTAAAGGCCACAAAAATTCATAAACATGAACATACAAGTTATTATAAATTAACAGTAACAGTTAAGGAAATTATCGCAATAAAAATTACAGCCAGGCAGTAAATGATAAAAAAGATATTAGTGGTTTAAGTCAAATATATTTTAACTTAATTAATTAATCGGTAAGTAATACAAATTCAAAATCTAATCCTCCCAACCCTGTATAAATTTTAAACAGAAATTCAGCTTGCCTCTATATATGAATTAAAAATATTAATAATTGTTTTCACAGGTGCCAAGCATCAGATAAACTAGAGTTTTTATAGCCAAAAAAATGATAACCAAAAATTCTAGGCCCGATCAGTCTCATAATTTCACCACATTAGCATTCTACCAAGCAAATTGTTTCTACAAGGTGCATATCGTAAACTATAAGTATAATACTAAAAATCGATAAAAATGCGCTCTCACACATCTTTACCAAAAGTTCTTGGCCGGAAAACATATATGTATAATACAGAAATATATAATTTCTGCAGGTGCAAAAACGGCCTAAAAGAAGAATTGCTTTCGATTATGTCACAGGGTACCCTCCTTCAGTATGATAGACGTTTCGTTTTCGATTTTGTCATATCGAGCAATCTGTTATTTCAGATCTCCCTGGGTACAAGCCTGCCTGGTGAGGGTAGAGGCCCAGAAATCATGACGTAGGAGGGTACCCTGTGACATAATCGAAAGCAATTCTTCTTTTAGGCCGTTTTTGCACCTGCAGAAATTATATATTTCTGTATTATACATATATAAGTATAATAGATATTTGTGTCTATGAATGTTTTTGACAAATATAGACAGTTCTCTACTAAACCTGGTTCCCTGATTATGTGAAAAAAATTCTTTATACTAGGAAAAAGAAATTGTAGTAAATGGAAAAATTAATTTAGAAAAAAGTGGTAGTAAATAAAGTTGGGAGCCTTTCGCGTACCTGCCCACAAAGAAAACACGAAATTTATATTTGAGCGTTAAGATATTTCTTGTATTGAAGTTTAAATTTATTTTTACTTAAGTCTATTAGATCGTTTGGCAGTGAGTTGTATAATTTTATGCCATTATAAGAAAACGACCTTTGAAACATGGCACTCTGATGATGAGGTAGTGTAATTTTATTCCGAAATCTAACCTTTCGAAAGTGAATATCTGCTCGAAACAAAAACTTATTTCTTAAAGATGATGGTAGAATTTTATTATTAAGAAATTCCATTAAAAAACTTCCTAAATGTAGGGATCTACGGTTATCCATTTTTAACCAGTTTAGTTCATTAAAAGTATGAGAAATATGATCGAATTTTCTAAGACCGAAGATAAGCCTTGAACATGTGTTTTGTACTTTCTGAATCTGATCTTTATCTGCCGCGTCTAGACAAAGGCCGTATACAAAATCACAATAATTAATGTTTGACAAAACTAGTGAATCACAAAGCATCTTGCGTAATGATAAGCTCAGAATATGGCGGCTATTATATAATATCTTCAAGGATAAATATGATTTTTTAATTAATATTTTAATATATTCTCGTCGTAATTCCGTATCTAATACAATACCCAAACTACGTGCAGAGGTGACCACAGGAAGCCTGACATTATTAATATTAACATTCATACTTTGTTCTACCAAGTCTCTTCTGTTTTTAGAGCCAAGTATCATCAAAAATAATTTTAAGGGATTAAGTTTTAGATTATGATCTACAGATAATTCTCTCAATACATTTAAATCTTCGTTTAATAAATTTGATGCGTTTAGAAAGTCCAGATGTTTAAAATGGTAGTAAATTTGCATATCGTCGGCGTATGCCTGAACTTTACAATATTTTAAAGAGTTTAATATGTTCGAAGTATAAATGATAAATAAAAGAGAGCCAAGGATTGAACCCTGTGGTACGCCTGACAAGATTTCAACCTGCTCTGAATAAGTGCCGTTACAAAGTATTTTTTGATATCTATTCGAAAAGTATGATTTTATTAACTCAACTGATGTTTCTTGGACTCCAAAATAGTTAAGTGTTGATAATAAAAGCTCATGGTTTATGGTATCAAAAGCTTTTGAAAAATCGAGAAGAACCAATGCAGTATTTAGTTGTTTATCAGCAGCAGCTATAATATCATCTGTTTTACTAACTAACGCGACAGAAGTACTAAAATGTTTTCGAGAACCACACTGACTATCCGGAATAATATTATTAGGAGTGCAATACTGATATAATCGATTGTATAAAATCTTTTCAAACATTTTAGAAAGAAGTGGTAAAATGCTAATAATTCTAAGATCACTAAAATGTGTTGGATTCTTTGTTTTAGGTAATGGCTTACCTATTGAAATTTTGCATTGATCAGGAAAATAATTAGCTTTAATGCAGCAATTAATTATATGGGTTATATATTTATCTATGAAAGGACTGCAATATTTTAGCATATTAACATTTATTCCGTCTACACCAGAAGCCTCAGTGTGTATATCATAAATTATTCTGTGAACCTCTGCAAAATCAGTCATTTTAAATGAAAAATGTAGTTGATTATTAAAAATATTTCTTTTATAAAAATCAATTTTAGTAGTACAGTCTGAGACTTTTTAAAGAAATTCACCAAAATAGTTATTCATTTTATTTGGGTCCGACAGATCATTAGGAATGCTAAAGTTTTTTCTGGTGCACAAATTAAAGAATTTTAAAGAATTCCACATTTTCTTGGGATTTTTCTCTGCGCAAATAGTATTTAAATACTGTTCTTTCTCATGTCTTTGAGCTGAGCCAAAGAGCCTTAGGTTTTGTAATTCGAGCCGTTTTAAACGAAACATGTTTATCAAAAATGCAACAAAGAAAGTTATAAAATAGTGCTATTTTGTTATCTATACTCTGTTCATAAAAAATATTATTCCACTGTAGTGAATTAAGACCTTGAAAAAATAAGTTAAAATTAAAATTTTTGAAATTACGGTGGGTAATGATTTTGGGTTCTTTGTGAGATTTACTAATATTTAGACTACAATAAACTAAACCATGATCTGAGACATTTTACATAGGAATATTCATTAATTAAAGACTCATCAGTTATAAATATTGAATCTAGCAGTGTAGAGCTTGTTCTAGATATTCTGGTAGGTTGATCTATTATCTGAATAAAATTATAATTTTCAAAGAGGGGTATCAAACAGATTATTTCCTCCACAGACGGATAAATACAAGAAAATATATTATCAAAATCATTAGCAATGATATTAAAATTAGTATTTGGAGGACGATAAAAGACACAAAAGGCATATAATTTATTTTTAAGTTTAATTTTAAGTATTAAAAACTCGAGAAGCGGGGTAACATTGAACTCAAAAGATATTATTTCAAATGTTAAATTGTTTCGAATGTAGGCTGCCACACCTCCACCTCTACCTGGTCTTTCCCTATGAATTAACACATAGCCTGGAATGTCAAAAAAAGAAACATCATCACCATCCGAGAGCATATCTCTATAAGGAATGTTATATCAAAATTTTTATCTAAAATTAAAGTTTTAAATTCAAGAAACCCTGTGAAAATAAATCGAATGTTCAAATGAGATACTTTAAATTTAAACGCATCCATTAAAATATATATATATATATATATATATATATATATATATATATATATATATATATATATATATTTGTATAATATAGAATTCTCTAGCGTTTCCCCAAAACAGGCCCGTGAACAAAAAAGACTCCCAATGTTATGCCTAGGTGTGAAATAAAAATATATATATACATATATGTATATATATTTATATTAATAAAACGAAATAAACTTATAGCTTACAATAAATGAATGATGAAGGCACATCATGCCTAAGTGCCCCGGCAAGCATGTATTCCCTTAATCTAATAAAGAATATATCAAATTGTGAGATATATTATATAATAAGCCCTGCTTCGCAAAATCCAAGCAAATTAAATTACATTAAAGATAACAGCAAAAACATACATAAAGTATACATTAAACACTAATATATGGAACGCCGTTTTACTTTTTAGTCTGCTATATGCCCGGTATTAATTTAAATTGAATGGGACTTCATTATGGCAATTTATTTTATAATATTATAATAAAAATGTAATTTTAACTGAATCCTTGGAACATCTAGAGCTAAAGCCTTCATATAGATTTTTAACAATCAATTAATTTGATTTAGCTATTAAAATGTATGTCAGGATATTTGGATGGGTCTGTACAAAATTAATTCAATTTTCATTATATTATTATAATTAAAATGCATTTTTTTTATTATAATATAATTTTATTACTTACAAATTTGTTGATATCAATATTTATCCAATATTTAACGAGTAACTTTGTAGTATTTTGTGGGAAACAATATAGCCGATTATCAATTTTTATGAATGGTATTTTCATTTACAGCAATTTCTATGATTATCTATTTTCATTGAAACCAATTTCCATTGATATCAATTTCGATTGAATACAAGCACCTCGAATGCATTTTTATTATCGGAAGTTTCGCCATCTATAGCCTACCAAAAGAAATATAATGTGTTTGCGTGAGTGTGTTCGATAACTCAAATTAATTTGCGAATGTGTCGTCATACGAAAGAGAAGTCTTCGCGCTCAAAAAGGTTTGTAAAATTCTGGAGCTTCTCTGGTCTGGTATTCTGTGTTCTGAAGTATGAGCCGACTTCTTTGGTTTGCGTATTGCGCTAACATTGGATTGCATTCTAATAATCTTGCTTGCTGATTTTTTAATATCATTTGTGCAATAAACGACGATGATACGGACCGAATTTAAACTCGTCTTTCTCGCGCAAGTACGTCACATCTATGTACAGCGTTTGGGAGTCAAATAGGCCGTAATGCATTGTCATTTGAAAACGTTTGTAGAATTTACGCTTCAATAAAATGTTTTTAAAATTATTAAACTAATTATTTTGAATCTAAAGATTTTATTTTCAATACGGTTATTACGTCCTACCTGTGCAGTTGCAGGCAGTAGAAATCGACATTGAAATTATAATCGATAAACAAAAGTGACAGATATAAGATATTTCAAATTTCCAAAATAATACATTTTCAAAAATGTGGATTGGCGCTTACCGTCAAGCTGTTAAGATAAATTTAAAAAATGGTAATTTAGGATATATTTACTATAATAATAAAAAAATATGGTTTTAGCTACTTGTATAGGGCACTTTTGAAACTGGTTTGTATTTTTCAATTGAAAGTAAAAACTAAAAATGTCAATAGACGGCACTAGTGCAGCAACTCAAGTAACAAATGTTATAAAATATGAATGGAAGTTTCCCCTGCAATTATTTTACTTGCAGCATTCTTAACTTTTATTTTAAATTAATTAATTGTTTTAATCAAAATAAATATCACGAATCCTCACGATGAGCACTTTAGATAATCTGATATTTGTAAACTTCAATTTTATTTTATTGCTGAATGCTGAAGAGACCAGCGTGGGCATACCGTTGTAAGTGTATCGTGGTGTTAATCATAATTTTATAAACAACGAGTATTAAAAGGCGACTCGCATGTTGCGTTATAGAGGCTGCTTTTCTAGAAGCAACAAGGCCGAATTAACTACTTACGATGGTTGGGGCTCATCTGGGCGAGGCAAAGTTTTGCGATGACAAAAAACGGTCAATGGGTTTTACGTATTTGGGGGCACTTCGGCAGCAACTCAAAATTTACATGATGATAAAAAAAAGAAAAGATCCTCAGTTTTGTATTTCGCTCGCTGATGTCTCTCGGGGCCCCCACCACATATTTGAGCCTTACGCGTTGTGGCCTTTTCAATCATTAAATCCCCGCAAAAACAAAACGCGCAAGCTCTGTGCTGGGGCCACTGCCGACGCGACGGCGGGGGCCTGAGTCAGTGGCGGGCCGTTAGTATATGAAGTGGGAGGGCGAAGGCAAAAAATAGTATTCGCATGACGTGCGACGTCGATGATTCGGCAAACTACTTTCAACACTTCGAGATTTTAGTTTTAAATAAATTTGTATAAGCTATATTGTCACAGATTACAAAACAATCTGTGAAGTAACACTTATTTTCTCGGTTAGTGATAGTGTATATATATATATATATGTATATAGTATATATATATATATATATATATATATATATATATATATATGTATACAACCATTATTGTTAAGCCCCCGTTTATACAATGATATAACAATTTCAATCAAACAACACAACCTTTATTTTATTGGTAGGTGTAAAATAAAGCAATGAATGTTCTTCCAGCAAAAGCTGAATCTGATTTTTTATCCAGAAAGCTATTTTTATGTTTTGAAATCTGAAATGCGTGTTTAAACGTTCTATCTGTAGCACCTCCACTTTGAGTTATTATCTATTTTGTTTTATGATATATCTTACTGTAACAGTGTTGCCGTATCTTCTTTTAGTTCCGAATTTCTGCTATTAACTTTTGTTTTTTAAATGGGACGCCCCATATTTGTTTGTTATTTTGATTTACTATAATATTGTAACTTCAACCATGACGTGTCAAACCAGAACCTTCGTATATCAGGGTGACTAGAAATTGCTTAGACTTAAATGCATATTATTGCCGATTTTTTAAAATACTGCATATTGTTGTGGGGGGTATCATTATATATTACTCGCAAAGGCTAACCTGAAGAGCGACATTAAAAAAAAGATTTTTTAGAAAAAATCTTTTAATATTTAAATGGGCGTAAAAGAGGTTTAGTGAATAGACAGATAATTTTATTTTTCTCAGGGTTCTTGGAGGTAAGTTAATAGTTTTTGCCAAATCACAGCACTCTAGATTGAGAAATAAAAATTAGTTAAAAAATAGCATTCAATGTGAGAATTACATATGGTTGTACTTGGAATATCTCAACCATTGAGGTAGTATACCGGAATGGTCCCAACGAATGAAAACACGCAAACATATACAGGGTGTTACAAATTCGATACAATGTCGGTTAAAATAGAGCAAAGTTGCGCAATTTAACATCGAATAATAAGTAGTTGACAAAGTTAGACAATTATGACTACCTCCGAGGATATAGGTACGTAAAATACCGAAAAATCAGCTATACATATTTTATTTTTTTCAGGCTGCATTTGAAGACATATCACAAAATAAATTTTATATCTTTATAGCTACTTTCCATTATCAACAAGATGGTGCACATAGATTTGAAATCCGACGTTTCGCGGTCAGATCAACTAATTTTTTTTTTAGATACACCTGCGTTTTTTAAAAGCCCTTGATCTCATAATATGTGCGTGAGTACCAGAATGTAAAAACTAAAAATAGAAAAAAAAAATCAACTTTGTAGGTTAAATTTGTGTAACCTACAAAGCTGTGTGTAAAGAGACCTTGTGAACAAAATTACCAAGATAATAGGGCATGAATGCAATGTTTTTGTTTTGGGGTATTCTTCAATATAACATGTTCTGCATTCCAACATACGACAGTTTCGGTTTGAGTACGTGCAGGAGACAAATGCACCCTGCACCCCCTTTCCCCCCGAGCTAATAACCCAAGCAAAAATTACATTATATAAAGCATTTCGGGACTTCTACCTCACAAACATTGAGAACTTTGTTTTTTTTAGTCTTCATGCTTATGTTGTTCCAACAAGAACCTAGAACTTTTTTTTAGTTATCAAATGTTTGCCTCCCCCTCTAAGACGGCATTCTAAATACACCACTGATGTGTTCATTTTTGAAAAACCGTATCTTGATCGACACGCAGCTTTGAAAGTGAAGTGCACATACCTATAAATTATAATAATTACTCACATATTAAACAAGGGAGACAAACATGAAAATAGTATCCTAATTATCAAATAAATATTGTAAATAAAGATTTAGTGATATACCTATACAACCTTACTACAGTTTGCTTTAAATAGGGTGACCACATATACTCTTTTTAAGAGGAATGTTCTCTTTTTCGGGTCCATGTACTCTGGTACTCTTACTATTTCCATAAATACGACAAATATCCTCTATTATGAGAAATCTGGGACAAATGATCTCTATTTTGCGAAATCTGGTGCCATTTTCTAATTATTTTTGTTATTTTTAGTCCATATTATTATGTGTATTATAATTATTATTGAAAGTCATTGAATTCTGCGAAAGTGATAAGACTTTACTTAATTATTATACGCTGGTACCTATTTTTACATTTCGTCGAAATATACTCTTTTCAATTTGTAATTTGCCATTACAAATTACATTGTGTGGTAATCTGTGAATTATAGCTGGGAAATTCAAAACCTTGTTTTCTTTATTCTGGTTTATGATGTTTATTATGATCTGTATTTTGTACGTGGTCACATTTTAAATATAGGGGTGTATATCATATTCCGCAATGATTTAATAACTAAGTATTCCCAATCGAACAATAATTAAACACGTTTTAACTGTCATTGATTACCTACGAATATGTTTTTCATTATTCGCATCCGACTCGTCATAACGTCATGCACAACACAGTCTTAATTTTAGATGCACTTTTAAATCTTCGAACGCATGCCTAGCCAGAAACTCGGGTATTTAAAAAATTACAGATTTCTGCTCTTGTTGTTCTTAGTTTGCACTAGATCGCTCCACGTCCGATAATTAAAATTGAAACAAGGTGGCTGGATTCAATGAAAATTGATATTCAGAAGAATCGACATTAATAAAAATTCGAAATCAAAACAATGCATATTAAATAAAATCAGTTACCTTATACCCGCTAATCATTTAAATTCCACAACTCTTATACAATTAAATCTCGTATTAACTTTTATTTATTTATTCAAATGTATATTTAAGTATTTTAATTTCAATGGTAAAGGGCCCGTGTTATATCCGTTTGATGTAGTATAAATTACATATAAACGAAAATCAAAATCAAAATAATGAGCATTATTCTATTTACATTTTTAGGGTGTTAATGGAATTGACATTAAAAAGAAATGATATCGTAAGAGATGCTTTAATTTTTTTTGATATGCGATAAAAATAAATTAATTTTTTTTATTACATGAGTTCTTAAATCAGATTTGCCTTCATACGGTTGAAATAAATTAATCTCCACAAAGTCGTTATTGCATTCTAATGTTTTCGGTATTAATATTAATTTAATGCGATCCCGTTTGAAGCGATTACATTTTAATAAGAGTCAATTTATTAAATATTTAAACTGATTTTTGTATATAGAATTTATTTCATACCAATTTTTATTAACATCGATTTGTTGAAATGCAATAACTAAGGAAAGACGCATGTATATAGAAATTTTAAGTAGGCTGTATACGTGTTAAAAAAGGATAAACAACTACTTTTTTGTGGTATCAATTGAAATGGTCTGCAAAGAAATTGCTTATCATAAAAATGTCATTCGGTAAAATCGGTATCCACAAAAATTCGATATCGGAAGAATTAAAAAGAATAAAAATTGTATGCAGGCAGCATCATTTATATGTTTTGCAATTAAATTTGGTATCAAAGACGCGTATGACTAAAAAGTAAAACGGCGTTCCATACTAATAACACTAATAAACACATAACTAATTAAAGAATGCAAGCCTATACTGAAAAAGGTTCTTATTCTTAAAAATATATAATTTTACATAATCATAATAGCAATAATATAAAAGCAAATGCTATCAACAGCGGAAGCACACTATAAAAAAGAAACTACAAAATCTTATGTATACCAGACAACGCACATATTAAGTGCATATACCCATTTAAAATAAGAAGTTGAACCCTATATGACCATATATAAAAAACCAATATTTACATTGAGAAGGTACATTTACAATGTAAAATTAAGATGTAAAATGTATGTAAATAAATTTATACTTTAAATGTATGTAAATAAATTCCAAGAAAATAAATTTAAGATAAACCGAGCATGGAACCATACATAAAAAGTACGTAAATAATACCAGGCAAGTATGTACAAATACAAGTTTTTTTTGCTATATGGAATTTTATGGCTACGAAAACAAATTGTCATCTCTCAACATTCTTGCCATATTTTTGTTTCACAGCAACAAGTAGATTGTTTACGTGTATGAATGTATATATTTTTATTGTGTTTTTAATAAAAAAAAAATTAGGAATCACGAGACAAAATAAAAATCTTGAGAAAGCTCAATACAATGAGCGAAACTTTGATTTAAAGTGAAAAATTTTGTTTTTATTGTTAACCTAACCCAAGAAAATAAGGTTTCATATATATATTTGTATCGATTTTGGTAATATTCGATGGTTAACAATATATTTTGTATGGGTTCCGAATTACATTCTAACGGATATACAAAAAGTATTGAATAAGAAACGCAGAACAAAGAAATATTTCCTGAGCACTCACTCATCAGTCGCCACTGGTTGTTACCCTAAAATACAGCTCACTGTGTTAAGTAATAAAATTCTTATTTTAACAAAGCTAATAAACACAATTTACTAGAATTGTATGTGAAAACAAACTCTGAACAGCTTTTAGCTTATTCAAAGATTTGTTTAGAACTTGAATAGAACGAAACTTCGCAGGTATGTATGTCGTTAGTTGTTATCCATATTCCCGCAAAGCAAATATTGGGATAGATAATGAATTAAATGTATTGTGTGATATTTAGTCTCTCAAATTTGTGATGAGGGGTGGCATTTTAGTCTCGTTCTTAAATTCAAAATGACGTTAATTCTTGCTACTGCTAGTAAAAAATATCATTGAGGGCTCATTGAATTCCGAAAGTTATTAACAAATTAAAATCATGGCGTTTAATTTTTTGCAAATGACTTAATAAATCTAAATAATCTCTATTGTTAATAATTTTAATTTATTTGTACCTCCGTGCGATGAGCGCTAAGCCGCTGGGATGGTCCAAAATCACCGCATCAATTTAAAAATTTAAAAAAAATTTAGTAATATCTATCCCTCTGAAAAAAAAATTGTTATCATAAATTCTTCATAAAATGTGTCTATTGTTAATTTACAATTATTTTTAGACATTTCGATTTTATTTCAAATCGGATAATTGTTAATCCAAAGCTATTAAAATTATTTCACGTCGTGGAGGCTTTATTACAACTATACTCTATGACATTATAACATTACGATGTTTTGATTGTTATATAATCTATTAATTACACTGGCCGACAATTTTTTTTTGTTGTAACACAAATCAGAATAGAATAGTCTAACAGAATGGACCTATCCAAAAACGAAAATGGCAAATAGAAAGTTGTAGCACGTAGGGTTTTCTTGTTAGAGTTGGAGAACCATATCGAATGTTACGATACTTAATATCTATAGAAAAAATGATTTCAGAAAATTCTTAACCCTGTTTATTGACTATGTTTACAGTTTTCGCCTATTAAACATACCATACATCTAAGAGAAAAGCAAACGAGAAAAATATTAACTTAAAACAGTAATTAAACTTTATTTTTTCCGTTTAAGAGGTGTCCTATCTTCTCTCTTCAAAAACCAACAGTAGTCACTCATCATGGCTGGATCTCATCGTCCTTGGTACCGAATTTCCATTGTTCTGATATCTTGGTGAAACCTTCCAACCTGCTCGTCACTAACAGCTCCCAAATTTTTAGGAAAAAATGACAGATGGGAATGGAGGAAGTGAATTTTTAATGACATTCTGGCACCAAGCGCTTTATAGGCATCTAAGAGTTCATTAAATAACTGTTCATAATTTTCATCCATATTGTTGCCTAAGTATCCTCTTACTACATTAACAAATGAATTCCATGCTCTGAGTTCCTGCCTGGTAAACTTTTCCGTAAAATTGACATCGTCTAGCAATTTTCTGATTTGTGGCCCAATAAAAATGCCTTCTTTTAATCTAGCATCACTTAACTGGGGAAAGACTTGTCTCAGGTATTTAAATCCATCACCATTTTTATTCAAAGCCTTCACAAATTTTTCATCAGCCCAAGTTTAACGTGAAGAGGAGGCAAAAGGACATTTTTGGAATCAACAAGAGGTATAAATTTAACATTTTGAGATCCCGGTTGAAATCCGCTTCTTTCTGGACAAATTTTTGTTACATAATGCTGATTTATTGCACGACTGTCCCATAAACAAAGAAAACAGCAATATTTTGTAAATTCTCCCAGAAGTTCCACGAAAATCGCTAAAACTTTTAAGTCCCACATATCTGTCATTTATACCTATTGTAGTTTATTTTATCCAAAATCGTGCGCATATTTTCATAATTTTCTTTCATTGCAACTGAATGGGCAACTGGTATAGAGGGTTTTAAATTCCCATTATGCAATAACACAGCTTTTAAGCTATATTTAGATGAGTCTATGAATAAGCGCCACTCACGGGGAGAATGTTCAGTATCAAGTTCCTGCATTAAACTGTCTATATCAACACACGGGCACAACAAATTTTCCATACTGTAGAATTCAGAAAACATAGCATTTCTTTTTCTGAAATTCCTAATTTTTGTTTCTTTGGCCAATAGGTTCCATTCCTTAAGACGGGAACCCAGAAGTTCTGACTGTTGCTTGGATAACCCCAAATCACGTACTAAATCATTTAATTCACTTTAAACAATCAAATGTGGCTCGCCGGAACTGGGACCTGTGGTAAAAGTGGGATCGATGCACTGTTTTTCTGAGCTTATCTCCCAAATCAATAGCTTGCCTATTTAAAGGCGCAATCGGCACTGGCAAATTGGCATTTTGAGGAACAGGTCGTATGGCAGATTGCAAATTTGGATATTCTATATTGTGCTTTCACTTTTTGGAATAACCTTTTGTTTTTGTCAGGCAAAAATAACAATCTTCAGAATGATTGGTGGGTTCTCGCCATACCATTGGAACTGCAAAAGGCATACTTTTTCTCTTTCCCTTCATCCACTGCACCAATGATACACTACAACTAACACAGCACACATGAGGAGCTCACCGCTTATCTTGATCCCCAATTAACACACCAAAATATTTAAAGTAGGCTTTTTTTACATTTTCGGAAAATGGCCTGGCTTGTGATTTCACCAGAAATTCTCCACAAATATAACAAAATTTTGCAACTTCAGCGCGTTTGACTCGTCATACTCGTCTTCACATACACTTGCTTATCGATGCACAGAGAACCACTCAATTCGAAACTCAACAGAAGAGTGATGTTTAACGTTTATTTTATGTCTAATGTTGTAAACAACCCAGTCTAGGTAATTTTTCCGTTGTAAAATGGACCCATTTCAGCCGCCCCACAATTATTTACCTGCCAATATAAAAGGTTCTAATTATGCTATTAAAATATGGTACGTATTAGGTGAATATTTTTTTTATTATTGGGAGGGTATTTCCATTGTGAAAATAATGAGCTGGCCTGTGTTAGAAAAATCTTGTCGGCCAGTGTTATTAATTATCCAAGCTAACAATTTTTTTCTCAACAGGATGTTGTCTTAGACAATACCATAATTTTTACTTCCCTCATAAAAGGGAAGTATTGTAATCGTGAAAAACACTCCGAGATTTTTTCAGGTCTTTACGTTTCAGGGTCACTAAAAGACGAAAAACATGTCTGTTTACCTCTCTTTCTATCGGTCGGTCTGTCGCACAGAAGGCAAAAATCCAAAATTAGAAAATAAAAAGTCAAATATTGAACATTACGTTTTTTGTCCTTCAAATGCATCATTGAATGCTTAATATGTCCCTACAAACATATTTGTTTGTTTTGAATTTTTCGGGTAACTTATTTTATAGTAGGCTCTGGAAAAATAGTAAGTATATTATACGTCAAATAGTTTCTATTATTTGTTGATAATTAACGTCAAAATCAGGTTCTTGTTTTGTGAGCTTAGAAAGTAATTTAGTTTTTGCAACAATAGTATGGTAAATATGCAAGATAAAAAAATATTTTTTTCAAAACTTTACCATTGACCCTGTATTTTGGAAACGAACCATTTGCGGACAGTTTTATTATCGGTCAGTTTTATAAAACTTTGCAAAAACCACATTTTTTAAAATTCGTAATGTGCGCTCCTAAATACGCATTTGTACCAATTTTGAACAAACATGTCTATACTCGTGTTTATATGTTACCCCTCTCCACCCATTTAGAGGGGGAGTTGTCAACTTCATGACATCATAATATTGTTATGTCCCAAAACTATATCTACCACGCAACGCGAGGTTGGATTCCGCTTGTGACGTCACGCGTGTTGCAAGCTTACAAGGAATTCCTTGTCTAAGGTTGCAAGCGTTTGCCTTTTGTTATGTATTTAAATGGAAAACACGATTGAATATTGAGTTTAAACTTATTTTATTGTCGTAATTTTATAAATATCTGTATTTTAAGCTTTATAAAGTCTACAGATGGTTAAAATAATATTTAAAACATTTAAAGTTACCTTAAAAGCTTTATGAATAAAATAATCAAGATGCCCTTGCCTGCCGTGTCACAAGCGTGACGTAAGCAGCTGACATACCTTGTATTTATTGTATCATGCCACATACCACATTTAAAGGTAATCGGGTAAGTACGTAAAAGTTGATCAAATGTTAATTAAAATTTGTCCAAAGCATATACGTCAACATTGTCAAGTTAAATAAAAGGTTATAAAAACAGCATTTATTGCAATTTGTTGCAGCTGATTTTAGTGTGATTTGATTAACCGAATATATCTCAACAGTATACCGGTCGATTTAACTGTAATTGAGTGTAATTTGACAATAATATGCTTTACCAACTTAAACATATAACAAAAATACTATACTTCCCATCCTGAAGGGATGTGGAAGTAAAATATATAACAAACGTTTGGTTATATAAAAAATACTAGATAATAAAATGTACTTACCTTGCATATTTACCATACTATTGTTACAAAAACTAAATTACTTTCTAAGCTCACAAAACAAGAACCTGATTTTGACGTTAATTATCAACAAATAATAGAAACTATTTGACGTTTAATATACTTACTATTTTTCCAGAGCCTACTATAAAATAAGTTACCGGAAAAATTCAAAACAAACAAATATGTTTGTAGGGACATATTAAGCATTCAATGATGCATTTGAAGGACAAAAAACGTAATGTTCAATATTTGACTTTTTATTTTCTAATTTTGGATTTTTGCCTTCTGTGTGTCGGTCCGTCTGTTCACGGCATAGCTAAAAAACTACTTACCCCATTGACTTTAGATTTTGGACAAAAATTAAGGGTCATATGAGGATGACCTGGTAACATTTTGGTAAAAATCCAATATGACAAGAGAAAATCGGCCTAGTGAAATGTAAAAAAAATTATTACTAAGAAAATGCTTATCCAATTTATCTCAAATTTTGGACAAAAATCAAATATTATGTAGGAATTAACTGGTAAAATTTTGGTATGAATCATTCCTTCATTCAGCCTGAAAAACTGCCTAATGAACTGAATTCAAATTTTGTGCCATAACTAATTGTAGTATAGAGATGCACTAGTAAAAGTATGGTACTAATTCAAGATGGCGAAACCAAATGGCGACTAAATAAAATTTTTGTAATCTGATCTCTCACGTTTTACATATCTTTGCACTTTGTATATGTATATGTTTTATCAAGTCCGTAGGTCCGTTTGTCGATTTGTCTGTCTGTCTGCCATTTTGCGGCATAACTTAACAATTACTCATCAGATTGACTTCAAATGTTAATTTAACAATTTTAACTAATTATCCAATTTGCAGAAACATCAAATACTGTGTAGGAATCAACTGGTAAAATCTTGGTACGAATACAAGATGGCGGATCAAAATGGCGTCCTAATAAAATATCTAGAAATTCAGCTTGAAAAAACTACTTGATGAACTGATTTCAAATTGTGTGCCATAACTACCTAATTGTAGTATAGAGATGAACTAGTAAAACCGTGGTACTAATTCAAGAAAAAAATCACCCTAGCAGCGTCCTTAGATACCAAAAAATATGTATTTTCAATTCCGTAGATCCACCTGTTATAATAGATTAACCATCAACATCGCGCCATGTGCATGTGCTCCTGGACCCTTTGGTGGTATAACTATGACCTTCTAGGCAGAAAAACGACTAACGACCACAAGAGAACGAAAACCTAGACGATGAGCTATTTGGATACATATATCAAATAAAAAGGTGTTACACACCCAAGATAAAAAAAAAGAATCAACTCCAGAAGAAAGTTGAATATTGAGGCATCAAGAGTATGGTAAAGCGATAGAAACATGGTGTTTTTGCCTTACTTGCAGATAATCTTTTTCAAACTCCCGTCCACTAGAGAAATAGGTACAGTGTACTAGATAATCTGACTGGACACATTTAAAGTACACAGATAAATGTCTGTTACTTAACTGTAACTCCGACGATGTGTCAAAAAAACGCTTGACACAACCAATCCCATTAGTATCTCAAGCAACGCCAAGTAGGAGAAAGTTGTGATATTTTTTGCTACTTAATTATATTGTTAATTAATTTGTTTATATTATTTTTTATAAGTTCGTTTATGTTTTACGTCTGTGTTGAAAACAATTAAATATATATTGGCATTTTTTTTTAGTATTACTGCTTAAAAATAGAAACATTTGTATTTCACGATTGATACAATAAGTGGCGGCTATTCAGGTGAAGTACTTCACCAGGAAAAATGAACAAGCAAACATCTAACTATATTTATTATATATCTCTTAAAATTTTAGCTTTTACATTCATTCATTGACCCAATTGGTAAAAAATAAAGTGTACATCTAGAATAAATATTTTGCTTCACCGTTGGCGATAGTAGCGTAAACCGTTTAAACTTTGCTGGAGGTGCTATGTTTAGTTTACGATTTTCCTACTATGTTGCCATGACAACGCGTATCCGATGACGTTGAGCCCAGCGCCATACAACGCTCTCGGTGAATTGCAGGCGCAGTACACCACACCCACGTGTCGTTCAGTTTGCGGTGGTTGTTGACTTTTACTTTCGCGGATTTCGCTGCAACCGGTGAGTTCCTTTGCAGTTAACTTGACTGTTTGTGTTATATTTATTTATGGTGTTGTTACAACTTCAAATTCGAAGTTAGTAAATGTGATTGTTCAAGACTGGAATAAATTAAAAGACGTCTTTGAATTTATTACAAAATGTGACAAATCTGATGAAAAATCAATCCGCCTTGCGAAAGGATTTTTAGGTGAGATGAACGATTTTGAATTCATTTTCTCAATCACGGACAAACTATTTGACGTTCTTCAAAAAAAATTGCTTTACATTAATTTTTCTATATCCAATATAAAACGCTGTCGTGAGGCGCTCTGTAAAAAAGCTGTAGCTAAGCTTTCACCTGAAGAAATTGGAGCTAAGTATAGAACCCTTTTTTATGAAATATTGGACCATATTTTAATGGAAATAACACCAAGATTTCAAGACTGTAAAAAACATACATTTTTATGTTTGGCAAGTTCTGCTGAATTTTCCGAATATAGTTTAAATTTTCCGACTGGCCCGTTTGAAAATTTGTTACAGTTATATGGGGAAATATTTTCAAAAAGTCAACGACTTAAAAATGAGCTTGGTCTTATTTTTGCCAATGAGAGAAATTGGAATATATCGCTGCAAGAGCAAGTGACAAAAATTAATAAAAATAAATATATTTTTACTTTCAATTCAAAAGGAATTTCTGGAGGAGATTAGGGCGACTCATCCATTTTATAAGGATGTTATAAATAAATTTGCTGCTATCAAGGATAGGATAATTGATTTAGAATACAAAATTTAGGTAAGTCGTAAAAAAATATTCTACCCCCTCCACATATAAAAAAATTCTGGAAAAAAAATTATTGCCATATTTTCTTGCTTCATTTGCACTTCACTTACTTCTTCACCCGCGAGCCGCCACTGGATACAGCCATCCCCGGCGTCTCCTAAACTTAACTGATTGTCTCTGTTTTGCAACTAAAATATTCAAGTTAATAGAAAAAATATACTCACGTGTATAATTTATACACATTGAGACGTAATTATGCGTATTACTTTTATAAAACGATATAGTAGCTATTACCATAAAACATAACGAACATCCATTATAATTCTCTTTAGTGCTAAATATATTTTTGCTTTTATTTACGATAAAGTAATTAATTCGTCCGCTTTATGCTGTAAACAGAGGACAAAAATTTAACTGTTGAAAACAGGCAATTAATTAGAAACCAATTTAGTATCAATAATTAAATATTTGTTAAATGCGTGTGTATTCCCATTATATGAAAATATTTTACATCTATGTAATCGAACTACATATTTATCATTCATTACTTATTGATAACTAAAAATTGCATCTGCATGTTGATTACTTTAAATTGTATTTGGTATGTTTTTATTATCAACAAATATACAGCAAATTCAATATTATTTACAAAGATTTTATTAAATAGAAAGTACTAAATGTGATGGTTATAGAGAACAATTAATATGTAGGCATATTTAGAAAAAATGTAATTTTATGAAACACTGCTCAACCGACGAAGCAGGATAAATAGTTTCAAATTTTTGTGCAAAATGTCAATTAAAAGAAAACGTTTTTTACGCTGACTTTTTAAACATTTTATTTGTACCCTATATCAGATTCGTACAAAAATTTTACCAATTTATCCCTACGCAAGATTTAAATATCCATATTTGAAGTCAATTGAATAAGTCTTTTTTGTTTTAATTTAGTAAAAATTAAAATAATGATTTATTAGCATCAAATTGTTATACAATTTACACTAAGGTGTACACATATATATTATATTTATTATAGATAACAACATAAACATCTAAAAAAATTCTGAATAAACTTTTAAATATAGCTCTACGTTAGGTACATGCAATTTTCAGCGACAGGTAATTTTAACAAGTGAACAAATACTTCGCTTAAACTCTCTCATGTTCTAGGAATCTTTAATAACACAATGGTAATGCATTACAGATATTTAAGTCTTTATAAAATAAACATTTTTGGGTTTGTGTTTTGGAAACTTTAATAAAATATTGCTGGAAGTTCTGGTATTGTACAAATCTTATCCTAATAGATAAATACTTTGGTGGCATATTATGTAGTAATTTAAAAATAAAAGTTAGATGTAAATAAACAAGCCTTTAATTTACATCATAAACTTTAAAGCATTTAACATGGTTTTAAATCCAGCGTACCTATTTGCTATGGCCTCATGGCTTTATTCTGCAGCTTTTGAAGCATTGCTTTACCATTTCCATTTATGTACATTAATATTGTCAGAAAATACTCAAAATGAGGTGCGATTATGGTTTTATAAGCTGTAATTCTCGACGCCAATTATTGATTCTTACTTATTCTATTAAAATATTCAACCCTTAATAACGTAATTTATCACAGATATAATTAGCATGGTTTGTATTTTAGTTCTTTGTCGATAATATTAATTAAATTCTACTTAACATTATTAAATCTGGCTCCACAACATTAGGTTTTGTACAAAATTACATTATTTAGTTAGCTTCGACAATATTATTGGGCAACAACAGACAATACAGTATCATCAGCAAACAAGTTCAACGCTAGATCATTACTAATACAATCTACTATAGTACTAATGTACAATATAAATAAAAAACAACCCAGAACAGTATACTGAGAAACCGAACTCTCTTTGCTGAATACAAACAGTCATCTACTTTGACCTTTTGGCACCTGCCACGTAAATAATGACCAAACAATTGGTTAGCCTTTACTTCTTCAACTTTTTCAAGTTAAACAGTAAATGAGGCCGTCATTGTATTGCACCATATCAGATTTGTTATGTTGTGTTACACTTTGATCCTTACATTACACAGCACGATTTCAAATTAATTGAAGAAGTTTTTTTACACTGATTTTTAAACATTTTTATTAGGCAGCCATTTTTCACCAGTTCATTCTGATGTCACAGCTGATTTATGTCCCGCTATTATTGATGCGTACGAAAAGTTTACCAATTTATCCGCGTATTAGACATTTTTGTGCAAATATTTAAATTAATCGAGTAAGTAGTTTTATCAAATTATTTTTTCTAATAATGGCATCTAAATTAAAATTTAGAGACTGATTACGTATAGAAAATATTTCGCAATGTACAGGGTGTCTCATTTTGGTAGGTTTTATAGGGTTTTCGCGACACCATGTACCATGAATATTTGTCGTTTTCAAGCTCCCCTCGTATCTCTGCTATTTTAAAAGTTAAATGAGAAAACGAGCCTTTACAGAACTTTTTTCGTAGAATCTAGATTTCCTCCAAAGGTCATGCTTTTTGAGATATTGACGTAACTTGCCTTCTTTTAAATGGGTCACCCTATATATTTTTCTCTTATGATGTCAGGCTCATTCAAGGAAAACAAAATGTATTTTTCAATTTTTTTGGGTAGGCGGCTATGGATATTTAACAATCGTAACGCCGAGAACAAAACCCTCGTGCTGCTATGTCATTACAGTTGTTGTCATTCCAATCTTCTAATTAATTACTTGTTATAGTCAAAAGCAGTGTTATCGTGCGGGTCATATGATTTATCAACGACAAACTTTTTAAGTTTTTTTTTATTACGTGTAATCATATCCTCCGCATAAAATTCGGAAGATGAATTAGATAGACCTATGATATTTTCATATGAAAAAAGAGGATAAACATATAAATACCAGCAGTTGCAAAAATCTTTGAGCGATGTCACTTCAAAGTCAGATTGACAAGTTAGTAACAAAATGAGTAATAGAAAAAAGATTTCGGGTTTTTTGCATCCACAAGCGAAAAAAATGGTATTAAATCTAATAAAATATTACGAAAATGAAAATTCACCGGCCAATATCCAGGAGACAGTGGCCAAAGCTCTGGGAATCGGTATGAGGACTGTGCAGAAAATTGTGCATGAAAAAAAGTATAATTTACTACCGAAGAAGATTAAGAAATGTACACGAAAAAAGCCAAAGACAGAATACTTAACTGACAATGTAAAAATAGATGTTCGTAATGCAATTTACGATTTATATACATCAAAAACTAATATAACTCTTTAAGTTTAAAAGAAGCTTTAAAAAATCGAGGCATATTGGAAATTGGACTAAAATCGTTGTCAAAATTAATAAAAATGTTGGGTTTTCGATATAAAAACTGACTGTAATCGAAGATTTTTATGCGAGTTGCCACATACAGCAAGTCAGCGTATCCAGTTTTTAAAGAAATACACGGAAAATGTTAATTCAAAATTTAGAAAAGTGGTATTTTTAGACGAGACTTGGATATTTTCTAATGAAAGTGGTTCGAAATCTTTGCATGCTTTGTTGTTCTTCAACAGGATTTCTCTCAGGTGCAAGTTTACTGTTTTCTTCAACATCCAAAAGTATGGACTACCATGATAATATGAACTGTGAACTGTTTGAAAAGTGGTTAAAAGAACAACTGATTCCAAATTTAGATGCTGCATCTTTATTCATTCTGGACAATGTATTTTATCATTCAAAAATCTTAAATAAACAACCTACTTCATCCTGGAAGAAAAGTGATACTTATGACTGGCTAATAAAACAAAAACAAAATCCTTTATCCAATATGCTGAAACTAGAACTTCTTTTAATGGCAAAATCTATTAAAAAACCAACAATATATGCCGTAGATGAAATATTACGGGAAAATGGACATGGGGTTTAATATGGGCTAGGGCAAAATCATATTATGAAAAACACGTGAACGATGGTTTTACATCAGATGAAGTGCAAATTGTTTCGCAAGATTCGTAAAATTATATTACGCTGGAGTACTGGAAGAAATCTGTGGAACATACGGAGAAATTAATATGGGATTGGTGGAGTCGAGAACGAGTTCTAGATGTTGAAATAGCACCAATGATCATTGCGCCATTTGAGAACGACTCAGAAGATGAGGACTTTTTAAGTGATGATGATATTTTTTAGTCTACAATATTAAAAAGTTTCTGAAGGATTATATTTGTCTTTGACGTGCATAAATCATAAATTGCATTATGAATATCCATTTTTGCATTGTAACTTAAGTCTTTTGCTTTTGGATTTTTTCGTGTACATTTCTTAATCTTCTTCGGAAGTAAATTATGTTTTTTTTTTCATGCACAAGAACATTTGTACATTCATTATACCGATTCTCAGAGCTTTTGCCACTGGCTCCTGGATATTAGCCAGTGAATTTTAATTTAAAATTTTTTTTATTAGATTTGACACCATTTTTCTGCTTACTTTTTTAGTACATTTGTAATTTTGTAGGCAATAAATAAATAATTATAGAATACTTGTTCCAATTTTAAAGCGTGTTTAAAATAAGTATTTACCAGAAACTCGGGGCTAACGAAAAATACATATATTTATATATATATATATATATATATATATATATATATATATATATATATATATATATATATTATATATATGTATATAGATATATATATTATACAGGGTGTTTCTTAATTGAGTGTCAATATTTAAGGAGGTGATTCTTGGGTTCATTTTAAGAAGAAAACTTCGTATAAACATATGTCTTAAATGGTGTAAATTTTGAGATACGGGGTGTTAAACTTTCAATAATTTCATAATTTTTCGATAATATCTCGAATACCACTCTAGATATTGTAATGAAATTTGGTATAGAGGTACTATGCATCTAGTGGAATTTTTTGATGTGGAGCATTTTTTCAATTTCTACCAGTGGCGTCCGTACGGAATCCGACCTGCATATTTTCCCAGATATTGATGGTACCCCACCGATTTTTTTTTAAATAAAAATTATTTTTGAAATTCCCATTCATTTTTGAGCAAGTTTGATCCCTTGGTAATTTTATGTTGGACGCACGGTTTTCGTTTTAAAAAATAAAAACTGTTTCTCTGCATGGTCCAAACAATCCTGGTCATAATACGGATATCACCATGCATGCAGAGGAATATTATTGTATTAAACTCGAGAAATCAAATCTTGTCGAAAATAAATACTAAAAGTTTTCAAAAACAAACAAATTAATCAATAAAAATGCTTTATTTTAGAAAAATCAGTGGCGTGAAAGTAAATAGTATGTCCATTCTTGAATATTTGTAGATAATAGTATGTAGTCTTCAGCCACCAATCTAGGACCACCATGTCAATGTTTTCAGAAGTCTGTTCCTTCATAAATACTTTTTATAAATTTTATTAAAATAATATGACATTCTTCAACAATAACAAGTTATTTACAAAACTATACTAATACAACTAGGTACATAATTAATAATTTCAACAAAAATCACTAGGTTTTAACAAATTGACAGCATACTTTGTGAAACAAAACAGAAGAAAAAATTAGATAAGTTGTTGAAAATGCCCACCACCTTGGAGAATACACGCTTCAGCCCTTTTCCTCATGTTGTCGCGAACTCTTTGAAGGATACCCTCGGTGTTTCTGATAATATCGCAAGAATCTCTTATACGATCCTTCAGCTCCTCTACTGTGTTTACTGGGATGCGGTAAACTAAAGATTTAAAATGTCCCCATAAAAAAATCCAAACTATTTAGGTCTGGGGACCTAGGGGGCCATGGTTGGGGTCCGCCACGACCTACCCATCTGTTGTTAAATGTGCGGTTCAAATATTCTCTGGCTTCAATACTAAAGTGAGCGGGCGCGCCATCGTGCATGAACCACATTCTGTTTCTAATCAGAATTGGTATATCTTCTAACAATATCGGCAAATCGTTCTCAAGAAACCGGCGATAGTTATGGCCATTTAGTCTTTCTGGGAGGAAAAAAGGTCCAATTAGGTGATTTTCGATAATGCCAGCCCAAACATTTACAGAGAATTGCTCCTGATGATGTTCTATAATGGCATGGGGGTGCTCGTCGGCCCAGATATGATTATTGTGAAAGTTTCTGATTGCGTTCCTGGAGAAGTTCGCTTCATCTATGAACATTATTTCGCGATCAAATAAGGGATTACGCTCAATTTTTTCCAAAAACCATTCACAAAAATTAACTCGGAAAGGAAGATCTCGAGGAAGTAAGGCTTGCACTCGTTAAATATATCAATAAAAAAAATCATGTAGAATTCTAGGGGTATAAAAAAAATCATGTAGAATTCTTCAAACTAGGATGTGCGATATATTTAGGTTAATTCCAATTTTCCTAGTACTCAGTTCAGGATTTCCATCTATGGAATTTAATACTGCCTCTTCAATTTCTGGCGTTCTTACAGTCCGATGGGCCCCTTTTAATTGATTATTTGGCTTGAATATACCTGTTTCAGTCAACCTTCTATGCACATTTGCAAATATTCGCCTGTCTGTTATGACTCTACCAGGAAAGCGCTCTTGATATAATCGCCTAGCTTCCGGTGAACTGCCATCAGCCAAACCATACACGTAATGCATGTCTGCCAACTCTTCATTGATAAACACAACCATTTCTTTTTTCAGATATATCAGATATTTAGAACACAAAATTAATTAAACCCGACTGAATCTGAAAGCTGAACTATCAAATTAAGTTACAAGAGAAGTATTAATTCTGACAGCCAAAGGCTACTATAATAATAATTATTATTAGTAATCTTTCTTTATTGATGAACTAATAGTATTTTAGAGTTTCGTTTTAAAAAATTATAAGCTCAAATAATAATTTTGAAATCTTTGGGTATTAGTTATTCATAAGCAAATTTGATTTCTTGAATTTCAGTCAAAAAAAAATTTCCTTGCATGCCATGGCGATTGGTGTCGTCATATTAGCGATATTGTTAAAACTCTGCAGAGAAACGGTTTTTATTTTTTAAAACAGAAACCGTGCGTTCAACTGAAAATTACCAAGAGATTAAACTTGCTCAAAAATGAATGGGAATTTCAAAAATAATTTTTATTAAAAAAAAATCAGTGGCCGTACGGACGCCACTGGTAGAAAAATAAAAAAATGTATATATATAGCCTGTATTTTTCGCATGCATGGCCCTTAATTTTAGAATGAAATTTGAAGAAATCGGATAAGTTTTTTTTTTCTATGCCGCGAACAGACAGACTGACGGACAGACATACCTACAGACAGACGGAATTGAGAAAACATGTTTTCCGGCATCAAGTGACCCTTAAACGTAAAGATCTGAAAAATCTCACGAGGGATGTAATAACTAATTATCTTGTGTTTTTAACAAAAGTGTATAGCGAATTTTTTTATTTAGTCCCTCGGTATTTAATATATAAAATAATATTAAGTGGCTCTCTTAATAATATTGCGTAATATAATAAAAAAACTATTTTCCTTTTCCCTGTATATTTGTAAATAGCCCATCGAGATTTAATAGCACGATAAAAGAATCACACAACATTTTGATATTCACTGTGTTTTCTGATTTGATTCATAATATTGGTGACCTTTGGACCCGCACGATAAGACCGCATTCGACTATATCTATTATTATCTCTTATTGTTATTGTTGTATTGTTTATTGTTGTTTTTGTTATTGCTGCTCTTGTTATTACTGTTGCATGGATTGTTAATATGGCCCAGAACCAGAAATTTGAATATTTTGAAAAATGTAATATGAATAATTGCTTCATATTTTCTAGAAAACGAGAATCAGGCTGCAGAGCTTTATTATAACAAGGTAGTTATTTTTGATCGTCGAAATATGTATTTTGGAATTTATTTTTGCCTCAATTTTGTTACAGATATCATGAAAGAAGACAACCCGATAAAAGAATAGTGAAAAAATCCATCAAACCTACAATATGGTCTGTTTGCAAGCCTCGATTACAAGCCTAACAAACGGGAACGAGGAATCTGTGGTCAATGTTTCAGTTCTTATTTAAGCAAACCCGGAAATATCATATAGAAAAATGAAAAAATATATAGGGGTACCCAGAACCAGAGTGCAAAGAAATCTAAAAAATCATAAATTCACACCATACAAATTCAAACTAGTTCATCATTTGCACCCTGATAACGCTGAGCATAGATCGGAGTTCTACAGATGGTTTTTAAGTATGAAAGCAGAAGATTACGATTTTCACAACATACTTTTTGAGATATTGACACAATACGCGCTTCTGGAGTCAGGAAAATCAATATGTCGTTTTTCCTAAGCCGAGATTTGGCTTCAACGCTTCTTGCTTTATTTTTAAGAGAAAAATTATTATACAATTTTTGAAGGAAATCTAAATTCAAATAGGTATTTATAAATCCTAGAAGAAAATTTGATGCAAATTTTGGAAGATATCCTCCTGGTCTAACCGAATACTATATTCTTCCAGCAAGACGGGGTTCCAGCTCACAATGCAGGAATTATCCTAAACTGCCTCAACCAACATTTTCCAAAAAAAAACGGATCGGAACAAATGGATCTCTTCGATGGTTACCACGATTTCCGGACCTTTCGGTTCTAGATTTCTTTTTGTGGGGCTATTTAGTAACTAAAATTTATGCGAGGCAATATGACAATATAGTACAATTAAAAGTAGCCACTGAAAATGCATTTGAACCATTGCAAAGAGAATCTTTTATATTAGAAAATGATTTAAAAAGAATACAAAAACTTTGACCAATATGGAAGACATATAATGGTGGGCAATATGAACAATATTTGCAAATTATATTTTTTTAGCTTTTATTATATATGTATCTTTTATGTTATTTTATTATTATTCCATTAAATAAGTTTGCTTCTCCCGTATTAGTAATTTTACTTTTATGATGAAAAATGTTTCCTTCAATAAAAAAAATATGATTTTGATTTTTGCGTTGCGATGCTTAAATATCCAGGGCCTCCTACGTAAAAAAGTGAAAAATGCATTTTGCATTTATTTATGAAAATAAATATAGACTATGATATATTTTTAAAGCGTTCAGTGATCATAGGAGAAAAATATATAGGGTGTCCTATTTGAAAGAAGGCAAGTTATGTTAATATTTCAAAAAGTATGACCTTTGGAAAAATCGCCACTGGATTCTACGGAAAAAGTTCTATAAAGACCTCTTTTGATTTTTACAATAACTTTTAAAATAACCGATATACTGGGGGTGCCTGAAAACGACAAATATTTAAAATCACTATCACGGTTATCTAAGATCTGTTTATGGCATCTTTGGTTTCAGAAAATTTTTACTCATAAGCGAGAAAACCCGTAAAACCTGCGAAAATGGGACACCCTGTACAGCTGAATTTGCTCTAGTGCACATGTTATCAATACCATTTATTGATCCTAAATTTAAAATTCTAGTTTATTTGCTAACTATTTCGAAATAAAATTTATTTGAGTACCAGAATCAAAAACTACTCCGGATTTATGTACATTACCATATTTACCTATTTATTTACCAAATTTTGTATAAATGTACGTTAGCATGTCCTTCCACAAAAAATATTTTGTTCGGATAACCTAGGTTGAATCTGACCAAAATTATTGTAGGAATTACATTCGTAAAAACAAATGCAATGCAAAAGTGTATGATAATTTTTCTTGCAGGCTAGAACACATTTTGTTGAATGGCATTTAGTAGTAGCAAGTTCAGTAGCCAAAAAATTTATGCAACAATGACTATCTTTAGCAATTTTAAATTTTTCTTGAAGATTTTTTTGATACAACACCTAAAAATTAACTGATCGCAATTACATACATTACAACATTTGTTATTAGAAGACCTTACCGACATTTTTTAATTACGAATGTCTGTTAAAAACGCAGAACCACTTATAACATTCGTTAGTCTGAGGTTCTGGATAGGACGCGGTTTGGAATAATTTTTCCTTTGTAACCGAATATTATAAATTCTAAAACACATAAAAATTTAATAAAAAAAATTGCAATTATGTGTAAGCAGGTACTTCGGAGAAGCACAATGCAATTCAAATACCTTTATTATGTCATTATTTAGCTTATCCATAAACGTATTCATCAAAATAAACTCCCAACTGCAACTATTAATATATAATTCAAGTATTTTTAAGAGGCGATAAATTTTCTGAAAATATATCTAAGAAATTAAGGTATATATATTCAAATTGAATATCTCCCGAAAATGTCAATAAATGAAGTTTATTTGGCAATAATTCGTAAGAGTTAACTTGAGGCTCACGATCTAGCGCAGTTAACTCATAATATCTACCCTCAATATAAAAGTCTGCAAGCATAACGCTTTTCTAACACCTACATCTTCGCTTCTATCCTCTCCTTCGACAGCGACGGACGAAATCTATCAAAATGTAATTTTAACAAGTACTCAGATATTTTATTAACGTTGCAATAAGTAGCTTTGTGGACTCAATTATTAAAAAAATCAGTCGAATAAATAGTTTCTTTAGAACGGTTTTTTAAACATTTCATTTTCGCTATATTGGATTCGTAAGAAAATTTTTACCAATTCGTTTTTATATCAGACTTGATTTTTTTTTGACAAAAACTGGAATTGAATCGAATAAGTAGTTTTAACAGACTATTTTTTTTTTAATTTTTTTTTTAAGGCCGTTTCAATTTG
Source organism: Kuschelorhynchus macadamiae (assembly GCA_030620095.1). Taxonomy (NCBI): domain Eukaryota; kingdom Metazoa; phylum Arthropoda; class Insecta; order Coleoptera; family Curculionidae; genus Kuschelorhynchus; species Kuschelorhynchus macadamiae. The sequence goes on from JAUTXW010002990.1 coordinate 45,418, forward strand.
TACCAAAATTTTACGAGTTCATCCCTATAACATACTTGATATTTGAGCATAATTTTAAAGTAGTTTTTCAGAACGATTTTTTTACATATCTTTTTAGACTGATATCTTGTTTTGCAATTTTGGATTCGTCCAACATTTTGCTAATTTAATTAATTAATTAATTTAATAATTATACTTGGTTTTTGTGCAAAATTTAAGGTCAATTGAGTATAAAATTTTCTAGCAATGAATATTTAAACATTTAATTGGGTTGCTGTTTTATTCCGTCAGAGTGGATTTTTACCAAAATTTGATTAAAAAAAATATTTGGAGTTAATCGAGTAAGTAGTTTTCTAGCTTTTTGGTATTTAAAGACCCTCAAATGTGAGGCTCTGTAAAAATCTCAGAGGGTGATTTTTTTCATGATTAAAATACTTTCCTCTTATGAGGGAAGTGCAAGAAACCTATCAGAAAATGTGTTAAACATTTTTAACTATTTTGTATGAAAAGCCATAATCTGCTCAATATATAATAGTGACAAAATGAATGCTGTGAAAGACCAAAAAAGAACTAAATTACGAACCGAACTGATTGCTACAATACTCCTCCTGAATTTAAAGGAACCCTTTATTGGGTTGCTATTTTTCAAGTCAGGTTTCGACCTACATTGCGGCTACCCATAATATTACACATTTATCTTCTTTACTTCTGTTTTGTTTTCCTGGCAAGAGGACACATCGCTGTATGGCTGTCTGTAAGAATTGGGATGAGAAAATTACGCTTTAGAAGTTGTAAAAATATATAATATCCGGTTTTATGTATATAATTCTGTTGTTTACGACTTAAACCGCAAGAACATGGGTTCTTTAAGTTATTAGTTTATTAGAGGCATCAACACAACTCTAATTCCAAGCGCTTTTATGCAGACTAAATAAATTAATAGACGGAAATTTCCTTTGACTGCTAATAGATATATTTTAGCACGATATATTTTTTTACAATACAGGTACACATCTAAGCATATATATATATATATATATATATATATATAATATATATATATATATATATATATATATATATATATATATATATATATATATATATATATATATATATATATATATATATATATATATATATATATATATATATATATATATATATATATATATATATATATATATATATATATATATATATATATATATATATATTGTCAGTAGTACCTGATACTGATTGATTTATTATCTTGAGAACTAACTCAGAAATCTGGGCATAACAACTATGAATAGTATATTAAATTACTAGTTCAATAACCAGTGGCGACTCCTCCATTAGTTCATATGGTCAATGACCCCCCAAAAAATATTACCAACCAGAAAATAATAAATAATTTATTTTAAATTTGGAAATTCCTTCTATTATTCTAAGCGTGTAAACTACTTAAATGTTCATGTTAACTCCGCAGCAGTCGCACTATCGATGCCTCGCATAGCGATCTCTGAAGGTTTCCTTTCGTTGAACCGCGATGTCCTCATGGTTAGAAACGGAGGCGAGTTTTTCCCGAGTGTTTACGATTGAATTCCCATAGGGGCGCATATGTAATAGACGGCTTACGTTGGCAAATTTTGGGTCAACAGCCGGGCCGGGGAAACTTAAACATGTTTAATATAACAGGCTTATTGATTGCTACCATTGAATAAAAAAACAGTTTATATCATCTGCTGATGATGCTAACTTGGTTAGCGAAACGGGCGTCCAGAATGTAACGAGTTGTGGTGTAGTGTGGTAAGAACTCTTGTTTTTTGATCTCTTTTCCACGACAGGTTCCAGTGTTAGGAAATAAAAATATGTTTACAATCAACGGAAACGGACCCATTTGATGCATGCATAATATAGACTATAAGGGATGTTTTAAAAAAATATAATTTTTTTCCATTTTCTAATTAGCGTATTAATATAATGAGCTTTAATTGATTGCAGAATACTTTTATTAAATATAAAATACCAGGCATTCATTTTATGAGTTACGCTATATAAATATGGAAGATATCCACACTATTAAGTTAGATCTTATAGACCTATTTGAAAATACTCACATCATGCTTATTATAATACCAACTTTCTGTAAATGTTCAACATTTTTAATGAAACGAAATATATTGTAAAACGTTTCTTCTATCACATCCTTACTACACACTTCAAGAGTTACTAAACGGAAGTATAATCTCATTATGATTTATCTGAAATTTTTTATTAGATTATATATATTTTAATAATTTTTGTAAGGATAATATGTATTTTAGATCTTCATAATTTTAATTTAATTTGTAGGTATTATTATTATTTTATGACATATATATATATATATATATATATATATATATATATATATGTCATTTTAATTTAATTTGTAGGTATTATTATTATTTTATTATATATATATATATATATATATATATATATATATATATATATATTGGTAGTTTTATTGATTCGTCCCTTTTATTCAAATCACCTTGTTTTTCAATTTCTTTGGCTTCTCGGATTATTCTGGTCTTATAATGTTCTATATTGGCAATCTCCCTACACCCATCGAAATTTATTTTATGGTCGGTTTCCTGATGATGTAGGAATAAAGCTGAGGTTGTTTGTTTATTTCTGATGCTGAGTTTATGCTCTTACGCTCTTCCTTATATTCACCTGTTAGTTTGCACCACGTACAACTTTTCACAGTCCTGGCACGGAATACTGTATACTCCGTGGTTTTCCAGTTTGATTTTATCTTTTGGGTGTCCAAGTAGTTTACCTATAGTTGTTTGTGGCTTGTGTATTGTTTGTATGTTGTGTTTCCTAAGAATTCTTCCGATTCTGTCTGTTGTGCCTTTTACATATGGTAAGACTACTCGTTGCTTTCCCGGTTCATAATTTTTGTTGTTCGTTGTTCGGGAAACCTGTGCATTAATAGCTTTCTCTATGGTGCGATTTGATAGCCATTTTTCTTTAAAGCACTAGATATTACCTTAAGTTCGTTTTGTCTCGACTGTGTTAATCGCACGGATCTGGATATTAGGGTATTTGCCACAGCTTGAATTTGTGCTGGGTGATGATGTGATTTTGCATTTAAATATCTGTCTGTATGTGTTGGTTTTCTATAAACGGTGTATTCATAATGTCCGTTATGCAGTTTTGTGACCAAAATATCTAAAAATGGTAGTTTGTTGTTTTCCTCTAACTCTAGAGTAAATTGTATTCTGGGGTGGATTGAATTTACGTGAGTCAGAAATTTTTCGAGCTCTGCATGACAATGTTGCCATATAATAAATATGTCATTCACATAACGAATCCATAACGATGTATATCATAAATAAATTAGCGACTACTGGTGCTAGCGAGGACCCCATTGGAGCACCATCCATTTGTTTATACATTTGCCCGTTGAATGAAAAATAAGTATTTTTAAGGACATATATAATATATATATATATATATATATATATATATATATATATATATATATATATATATATATATATATATATATATATATATATATATATATATATATATATATATATATATATATATATATATATATATATATATATATATATATATATATATATATAAATATATTATTTGTATAATATTTGATGATAAAATTGGTTTAAAACAATTTTCGATGCATGATATGTCATATAAAAATTGTAAAAAGGTAATATACAACTTCCTTGAGTTTGTCTGTAAGCACGGCTACTTATTCGATTGACCTGAAAACTTGGTCAAAAATGAAGAGTTATGAATGGTAACATTTTGGAAGAAATTCAAAATGGGGGCTTGGTGAAATGTAAAAAAAAATTGAATTAAAAAAAATATGACTAAGAAACTACTTATCTAATTTAACTGAAATTTTGCAGAAAAATAAAGTATTACGTAGAAGTCAGCTGACAAAATTTTAGTATGAAACTAGGACGACAAAACAAAATGTCGGCTTAATGAATTGTTAAAAAAATATTACTAAAAACTACTTATCCAATCTACTTGAAATTTCGCATAAAAAATAAAGAATTACCTAAAAATTAGTAAATAATAGAAACATTTTGGTACGAAACCAAGATGACGGCTTTATAAAATATTACAAAAATCAGCCTGAAAGAGAATTACTATACTGATCTCAGATTTTCTGCAATTTTTGCAGAAAGTGTGATATAGAAATGAACTGATAAAATTGTTGGACTCAAGTAAGCTGAAGAAAATTGTGGCTAAGTAAAATATTGTAATCGTGAAAAAAGTCTTTAAGTTTTAACGTAGTTTCAAATTTTACCATTTTTAAATGTCCAAAAACAAGTTTTCTCAATTTCCTCTGTCTGTCTATGAGTTGGACATACCTAAAAACTACATATCCGATTGATTTCAAATTTTGGCGAAGAATTAAAGTGCTTATGGGCACGATCTGGTAACATTTTGGTAAATATCCAACAAGGCGGAACAAAATAGCGACCTGGAGAAATGTTAAAAAGAAAAATGATTATCCGAATTACAAAAATTAAATGTGATATAAAAATAAATTGGCACGGATTAAAACGGCGGTCATAAAAAACAGTGTAAAAATTACTTATTCAATTTATTTTAAATTATGTCCAGAGATGAAATGGTTGGTACAAACTAGTAAAATATTGGTACAAATCTAGTATAGTGAAAGAAATAGAAAATTGCGCCCAATAAAAACGATTGGAAAGAGAGTATATCTATATCTGTTACCAAAACTATGTGCGAAACTAAATTGGGTTACACTTCACTATTCCTAATAAAAGGGAAGATTCATAACGAGGGCAGTTCCAGGTAAAGGAAATTTACCGATGCTTAAAATGCACCCCTGCCAGTCCGGAGGCAGGAACAAGGCTTTGCAACCACGTGTCAAGTGTGCCCAAAAAAGTATGCATGGATACTTATTTACTATTCATTTCTTGGAATTCTACTCATGATAGGAATTGGTGCTTGAAAAATAAATTCGTTTTGACAGTATTAAATTTTAGGTCAAATATAAACAGAGTTGACGAAATACAAAAAAAGTGGATTTCAAAAAATAGAACTTTTGTGATGGCAGTTTAAAAGTCTACGTAAATAAAAGCTAAATAAAGTTATTTTTTATTAGTTATAGTTAAATACAGTTGGAAAATCCAATCAGCCTGTCAATATCTCCTTAAAAAACTTTTAAACTTAAAAACACTTTTATAAATTAAAGATGAGTTCGTCTAGGAAAATAAAATTTTAAAGAATACTACGTATTTTACTTGTTTACTACTTTATTTTATGAATAAAAAAATTCAGAAAAAATTAATATTAGATAAAAACAGTCGTTTTCAATTTTCACTTGTATATTGTCTAACATGACATATGTTTCGTTGGCACAGCAACTTTTTCAAATTTGAACCATCAAGATTTTTAAAGAAGCTGATATTAGTTTCTTCGGCTTATAGCATTTTAAACTATTACTACGATGCAGAAAAACTACGCAAAACATTTGGTTTTATAATGAGTGCCTTAAACAGAAAAACACCAAATATATTCATGTTAATATACAAGTGAAATCGAAAATAATTAGTATTATGGATTTTCGACCAGTAAGAGCCGAAACCATCAAGATATTTAAAAAAATAAATACAAAAAACAGCTATGAATCTGATCAGGTAAGATGTGTATTACGAATAAGTGTGATGTGTTCCTTAGATAAAAACTTTGCAAAAAATCGGTTTCCCTATTCACACGCCTCTGCAAATTTTTGAATAATATCTAAGTTGACTATCAAGTTGAAATATTTGTCAAGTTTTCTAACCCAAAAAGAATTATTTTACCTGGTTTCTTATTTAGCAAAGGAAGGAAGCTTATACTTATCATACTAATTGGTTTCCTTCCTCAACTAACCAAATCCAGGAACCTATCTAGAGCTAGTATATTTTAAGCGAAATCTCTGTAAAATATACAAAACCTAAATGTAAAAAAGGAAAGAACTCTCTTAAAAAAAATAAAACAAGAAGTGTATTTTTACAAAATGGCTTGTAACATGAACAAGCAAATGCAAAGCCAATTACGGCCAAATTAACTTAAAACTGTTTAAATAACACCTATTAAAAATATAAACGCCAGTCTACAGGCCGTTCTCATTAAAGTGAATACAACATTTGTATGCGATTATGCTCTTGAGCTCTAACGCTTAAAAAGCAATTATTTTGTTTTCATACTTTCAAAATAAAAAATTACAAAAACAACAGCCAATATTTAGGACTTAGAATCCCTGATATTGTTTCTTTTGTGAAGTTTAGGTGTTGTTTCTGGTTGATTGGTTTTGTTATTTTTATTCAAAACTATCTTTAATTTATGTCGGAATTAATCCAGTTCATGCTAAAAGATATTGATTGTTTCAACAACATCAATAGTATTGTATTTAGCAACTTCAAACATAGAGAAAGGAAAGAAAAAAGAGAGTACGCAATTCTTGGTTATGAGTAGGAACAACAATAGTAGCGGCCCCACATGTCACTAACGGGATTTTTAAATTTTAAAAAATACCTGCAAAAAGGTAAATATTTTATTTTCACGGTGGTTTCACTTAGTTTAACTTGCTCTGGCAACTTATTATTAGTAAAAACACTAGTAAATATAAAATATTCTCCTTGGAAATACATTTTATTACATGTTAAAACATACTAAAACAAAATAAATTAAAACATTGGTTTTTATTTTATTCTTAAAATTTGTACCCTACCTGAAAATTTAATTATCAAATAAAAATATTTTCCACGGTGTATTCAAAAAAGGAACATATGGAAAACTTTTTATTATTTATAGACACTGAAAAATATATCATTCACCTCAGAAAAAAGCATAGAATATATATATTAAAAAATTATTTTACCTAATGACCAAAAAAACGAATAACAAAGTGGACAGCCAGGAATTTTGTCTCGAACGTTCCTAAACGGTAGGTTTAAAGAAACAAGTTAACATAAACAAATTTATAGATAATTATATTTTCTACAAATTCAGTGAAGGAAGCCTAAATAGTGTAGGTAATTTCTACGAATTTAGATTTTATTTAAATTTAAAATTTGATATTAAATACAAAATTTGAATACTTTTTAAACTATTGACTCTAAATAAAAAATAAAAATACATAATTTTTCACTAGCTAATTATTTTCATTCACTCTCATAACAGTTTGATTGTTTGCTTAATAGAAATTTAATGCTGTAAAATTATGTAACTATTGTTACAAACTTTAGGTTATTTATAAATTGTTAAAACACTAAGGACTGTGTCAAGAGATTAAATTTAAATAGGAGGAAAAGCAGTTTAAAATTTGTATTAGAACTATTAATTTAAAACATATTTAATCTTATAAAACTGACAGTTAGTAGATTTTAATAATATTAAAGATTTATTCTAAGAGGTAAAAAATTAAAAGATTTTTAGCCACCAGAACTTGCTAAAGAAATAAACAAATAATATTTGGAATGTAAAAAATGAGTTTTAAAAAAAAACCGATAAAATTGACTAAATCCCCACAATAAGAAGCATTGTGACAGAAACTCCTAACATAAAAATGTCGAGTTAGTAGCTAACATTGCCTCATATAAAACCTGGTGTCATTTGTTTTAATTTTATATTTATTTGTTTTAAAATATTTGTGTTGGGCAATTTTATACCTCGAGATATAATAATTACATCATTTTTAAACCTATAATTGTCAGGTTAGATTTGGTCTAAATTTAAATCTCTTGAGGGCCACTATTGACTACCTGAAAAAAGCATCATTTATCAGTTTTAAAAGGATATATTTGGGGAGAAATTTATGCCAATACCAAACATATAAGGTAACAAAATATACAAAAAATAAGTATTCGCATAAATTTTGATACACGCTAGCAAGACAATTAAAGATAAAAAAAATTTTAGTTGATTTGCGAGAAAAATAAAACGTGCTTTGAGATAAAGTTTCCTTAGAAATAATGAACACGTTTCGAACTAAATTTAAACCCTGATGTATTTACTAACAAACAATAAAACGAGTAAGTATAAATTATTAAAAAAAATCAAATACTCTTTTTTCTTGACTGCTTAAAACTAATATATTTATATAGGAAAAAAACACAAATCATACTAAAATAAACAACACCCTACCTTTTATGGTTACCCGGTGTCATGTATAAGCGAAAAGGTAAACATAAAAATGCTTGTGAATTCTCCGTATGCCGATGAAAGCATCTATTCCGATGTCGTAATTGCCACCCCTAACCTATTTTTTTAACTTATTTTACTTTTTGATCTATATTCATTTTTACAACCCCTAAAAGCTAAGAGATATTCTTTGAATATATTTGGACCTTCAAAAAGTAAAAATATGTGCAATTTTCAAACTCGATTTTAGCCAATTTCTTGACGTAGGCATATCAAAGAAAGTACAAATGCAAAAATATGAAGCTTTTGATCTGCTCAATCGCTTTTGTCCTAGTGGGTACTGATATACAGGTACGAGGGCACAAAATCATGAAAAAAAATCGTGCAGGCGACATTTTACAAATTTCTCAAACCTCAGCCGTAAAACCTATCGTGTTGAATTTTAGACCAGTCTCTAGAGAAAACATATGTGTTTTTTCGGTTTGTTTATTTTTTTCTCTCTGGAGCAACTGTTCAACAGGGTTGAACTTGAAATGGCTATAATTGGGACACTATTTTTATATTGGACAAAATGGCGTATTACTTCCGCCATTTTGATTTTTTTTAAGCACACCTGGCGGGATGTAGATAACTCTTTGCATGCCTTATTAAACGCTCCTTTGCATGTGCAGTCGGATAAAAAGAGAATATATTTTACATGAACTATTCTCTCCAAATCCTGAAATTTTTAATTAATAGGCGGTTGTAGAATACGTTTTCTAATTTCTAGTTGCCATTAAATCCAAACACTGATAAATTATTTTAATATGGAAAAATTGCGAAGTCGTATTTTCCAGTAAATCAACATGTGTTAATTGATAATGTACTAATGATTTGTAACTAAATGACAACTAACAGTGAAGTAGCGTTACAAACAACATTTTAGTTTGAAAATCGGGAATGCAACACGAAATTACAAAACAATGAATTGTTTATTAGTATTATAGTGCTGATATTTGCTGAGTTGTATGCTAGTGTTGACAAAATATATAACTGATTTAATTTGATTGTCACGTTGTTTTAAACAGAAAATGTAATTATATTTTGTATTTAGGCTGAGTATACCACATCCTTATAGTTTCATATTTTTCTTTGCACCGGTCGCATTTTAACTGTGTTTAAAATAATATATTGTTGCACTTGAAAATGATATATGCTATATAATTTTGTAGTGCAACAATATATTATTTTACAATATAATTTAGATGTTGAGTTGAACGTAGAATACAGTGATAAAATATAAAGATAAACTGAAAAAGTTATTCTAAAACCAAAACTAAAAACTTATTTGAAAATAAAAAGAAATTTATTCATCTAATAAAAAGTAACATTCTTTCGTAGATAGGCTAATTGTCATATTTTTTTTTGAAAAATAAGATATTAATATATTTAGACGATTCGTTTTAAATATAAATAGTTCTTGAACTTAAAGGCATTTGAAAACATGGTTGTATTGTTTATTGGTTCTTAACAGAATATTTGTAAAATAAAATAACGAATCTTAAATAGAAAAGTAATATGAATGCGTAATAAACCAGAAAACAACAGTTAGAAGTAAAACAAAGAAAATATACGAAGATCGTATCAAATATAATTAATCATTAAAAGTTAAGTTTGAACGAGAGCGTATAAAGGCTACAAAAATAAAAGAACATATTTTATTAAATTCCGACTTTATCTAATTTTGTTGCCTTTTTTTAAAATTTAGTTAAATTCCGACTTCTTATTCCAAATTTAATAAATTCCTATCAAGAAGTCGGAATTTAAAACAAAATCTGAGAGGAAAATTGGAATTTAGCATCGCTAAGAGATTGCCTGTTTTTTTCAGCATTTGGTCAAGAACTAGATTTAAACAGCCCTAGAATACTAAAAACATTGAGTGTTATACGAGATACCGTAGAATTAAACCATATTTTATTAATTAATTTTTTTTTAAATATAATGAAAATTTTTGTGAAAAAGGAAATGCTCTCTCTGCAACATGTAAAAAGAAAATCCAGAGTTTTTGTATTGCTTAATACTCCCAAATTTTTTACTACACCGTCTTCAGCTATTTCATTTCTATAACAAAGTTTGCTTCATTTTTAAAATATTATTCATTTTTTTAGTAATATTTTAGCTATATACACTCATGTAGTTCTAATTTAAAGATCATAATCATGTGAGAAAAAATAAGAAAAACGCTAAAATTTTACCTCCGTATTCACTAAAAAGGTTTAAGAGATAGACAAAGTCTAGTTGCCATGGTACATATAAAACTATTAGTTCGCCAGTTATGTTTCGCTTATATCACTGTCATTTTGTAATTGTGACATTTAGAAAAATTATTTGTTCAATTGTTAAAAATGTTAGCTTAAACCTACAACTGTCAAGTTAGACCTGATCTAAATTTAAACCTCTTTAGTGAATACGGGTGTTAATGTTAATGCCTTATTAATAAAATTATCTATGCATGAATGAAGATTTAGCTAGCTACTTTTTAAACGACGCAAAATATCCAAAACAATTTAGGAGACAAGGAAGTTACAGAACCGAATTTGATATAAAATTCTCTAGAAATGTACGAGGTTTATCAAAAAGACTTCTATTCATATAACTTTTTTTTCTACTTTTTATTCATATACCATCATGGACTTGAATTAATTGACACTATTTATAACTTCTTAAATACATGTAAATATGCTTGGGTAACACCTATGTGAAACCAGACCTTGTGAGACGTGCGCGACCTGAAGAGTCCTTTCCCTTCTAAAACGGGGTGACACGTCTACTTGGGGATATAGCATAATAGGTCTCAATGAGCCTAAGTGCTGCCCTAGTCGGGCTTCCCATCTATGTCTATCTAAGTGTCCGTTAAAAATGAACTTTGAAATGTTTTACAATTTTATGTTATCAGCCAGTTTCCGTTAAGTTAATTATAATGACAAAACATTATTCATTAAAATAGTTCGTAATTTTTTTTAATATCCTAAACATGTCTGTGCAAATGCTTAAAATTCTTCCCGGAAATTATCCTTTCTTATTTTCATTAGTCACCCTTTTAATTATAAGCGAGACCACACTAGCTTTACACCTACTAATTTGTCGGCGCGACGGCCAATCTAAATAATTATGGACTCAGCCTCTTCGATATACTGCCAGTTGCAGTATCGTACAACAATTAAATAAAAGACTTAAAAATAATTAAAAAAGTTGATGGAATTAATATCTACAAATTTGCTAGGAAAATCCTAAGTTATTTTAGTAAAGAAACGTCAAAGATCTAAATAGTAAGGCCGCTAAGAAAATATCTTTATAATATTAAGCTAGGTAAAAATCTCCCTGTAGAGGTTAGGAACATAGGTCAGGATAACATAAAAGAGACAATAAAGAAGAGCTTTAGCCAACCAGTGCTCTCGAAAGGAAAGTCTCCTAGACTAGGATTTCTCAACCTTTTGGTATTTGTGACTGAATTTTTAATCAGTTTTGATTACATTTCCCTATCGTTGGTCTATTTTAAAATAAATTCACATAGATAACAACATTATCTGGGATTTACCACATTTGCACGTGTGAATATAAAAAGTCGTAATTGCGTTTATCTATTTAAAGGGTTGGGGAAATCCATTAGGTAACATTCAAATACAACTTAGACTTTTTGAGCACAGAATCACGGGTGAATTTTTGATTAAGACAAATGAGTTTTAGAGGATTTGGAAGCATCAACAAGAGCGCACAAAAGAACTGTTCTACAACCATAATCTAGAAAAAATTCTGATCAAAATTCAAATTTTAGATTTTCAAGCTGAAGTTAATAGTGAAGACAAACCTCTGTATGTGAGTTATTTTAAAATTTTGGCAGCAGACAGTTTAAACAAACTTCAACGGCTCTTAGAAACAGTACATAACAAATGCAACAATAATCATTGGGAATTTTGTGCTGATAAACTAACCTATAAAAACAAAACATAAGTTTATTAAAAAGCTTTGTCCGAAACCGAAAAACTAGTAAGCTTCTTACAAAGATTCATATCACACTATTGAGGATGAATTTATTCTGCTAGCTGCAATTAAGATGGTACAAATTATGTTCAAAAATCATTTTTCCTAGTACCTAGAGTATATAGAGCAACAATTTTTGTCAAAACTGTGAGGAGGACTTTTCTCAGTTCAGCTTGATGAGGCAACAAACTGCGACAAGATTTGCCGTTAAAAAGCTTGTGTTAGTAGTTGAACCGTTAATGTTTTCCAAACCAATACAAAACAAGGCTACAGTTCTTGCATTATTTAATTTTTATTGAATTATTACTAAAACGAGATAATATTAATTTGGAAAAACTGTGATAAAATATGCTCAAATGATGCTCGAGCGAAAGCTCACAAGCGTTGTAAGGCTCAAATCTTCTCTGTGTACATATTGCATGTTTCGCAGCAAAGCTATTGTTACCAAAGGAGAGAGTCCTGGTTTAACAAATAAATATTGTGCTCGCGGCAGTTGTAGCTGTCACGAATTTTATGAAAATTTTATTATAAATATTTTTATTTATTGCGAAACTAGGCTATTTATTTGCTTAACATTTTTCAGAAGCAAAATTTATTAAACCTTGGATTTACTACACATATCTGGGACATGAGTGACAAAGTAAACGCTTTGCAATAAACTAAAATTATGGAACACAAATGTGAAGCAAATAAAAACGGAGATATGTATATATATACCAATGAAACTAAAAATGTTGACAAGAGAGACCCATTTAAAAATACTCTCTCAATTGCAGAACATGAATTGTTCACAGACTTCACTGAGAGAATTAAGGTAAAAAGTCGTTTTGTAAATATAACAGTCTTCGCATTATGAGTTAGAGACTGAGAGGTCGATTTCCTGCACTATATAAAAGAGGTTATCGTGTACTTTTTCCATCGCTTACATTTTATTTCTGCGAAACTGAATTTCCTGCAAGTAACACTTCCTTATGAAAAGTACTGCTCGGGAAAACAGGATCAAAAGAGCTATTATAAGTTGTTGGTTTCTTAAGTAGTTAACTGATCAATATGCGTCAAAGTTACTGCATTGATTTTAGATTTCAGTAAAGCCTTTGATTTACTTCACCACGAGATATTTGATGTTACACTATGTAAGGTTTATCAAATATGTTTCTAAATTTTTAATATCATTTCTATCGGAGCGCTCGCAGCAAGTTGTTACAGGCAATATATATTCGGATCCTTTAAAATGGGTGCCCAGAGGAAAGTATCTTGGGACCTTTGTTAAACACAATATTTACTGTTAATTTTCTTTGATCCATGTCTCACTGTAATTATCACTTCTACGCGGATAAGGTCCAAACATGTTATTTTCTGATGGTGAGGTTAGAAAAGCGGAAAATAAAATTAATAAAGACAAAGGTTTTTTTAAATTAGCCACCGATCATCTGTAAAGCTTGAATCGCACTAAATCGTCTGTGCTTTTATTTAGGAATGCTTCAAAGGTAGGCAGGATTAAACATAGTATGAAAAGAAAATTAAATGATGTAGAACTTCCCTTCTCAGGTAATAAAATATAAATATCCGTCCTATCTTTATCAAACAATTAGGTTTCGTACGGATGTACACAATTTAAATTCACGACGAAAAAATATTTAATGATATCACGAAAAGAATTATTTAAGCGCTCGTTTTTATATAACATTAAGTTTCAGTCTCCTCTTGGTGCCAATAATAATTATTAACGAAACTCACCCTCATTTTCCTTCGCTTTCTTCCGCATAATATTTTGTATATTATAAAATCAAGTTTATATTGTTAATACTACCCTCTTTTAAGGCCTATTTTTGGCCATAAATGATTATTAACATCTCAGTGATATAATTTTTTCTTTTGTACCTATGGCATAAAAGCATTAGTTGTAATATTATAAACGTTCTTTGTCTTATAATATAGCAACTGTATTATTTCATAAATTTTGTCAATTCAATTACTAGTTCACAACTTCGCCAGTCTCAGTAAAAAATTACAAAAATATTATGGATTAAAATAAAAAAATTCTCATTTTTTTGTCCTCATCCTTTATTTCTTCTTTTCTTTTTTCAATTTGCCCTATATTTTGTTGTCCTATTTAGAATTTGTAAGTTTAGTTTTAAACCATATTAATTTTTATCTTAAATTAGGGCCTGAACAGTTACAGGGTTCACCGGACGTCTGCCGTTTTATTAAGGTCCATTGTTACCCATGTAACGATTTTTTTATTCTTATATTGAGGTACCTCTTGCATCCTATTGACTTTGTGACAATAAATGTATTATTACTATTATTATTATTATTATTTTTATATTGTGTTATTCAAAGGCATTTTTCAGTTTGTTTTGAGCAACTTAATTTATTTGAGATAATTTAGATTCACAGAAATGATTTAATTTATTTCAGTTTATTTCAAAACTAAATATTACTTTTAAATATTATTTTCCATCTTGGACATACAATAGATATATACTGATAAGGTCTCGTTAATATCTCAAATTTCTATTACGTATTCTACGTTCAAAGGTTCAAATACCTGGTCTTTATTTGAGCGTTTTTTTTTACTGGGAAAAAGTTCAAGCCCTACGAATTGTGCAGCCTCTGTTTATGCACCTTTAGCAACTAAAAAGGCTGATGATCCGCAGATACTTAAAAATTAATTAATTTTTGATATTATGAACGAGATTGAAACTTTAAAATTATCAATGTCTGAACAATCCCTAGGTTTTAACGAAAAGAGATTCATCTTTTCATAGCTCGACTTTTAGCCGGTCTGTAATTCCTTTTTTCGGACACAGCCCGTATTTTCTCCTTATTTGTCTAGCAAATAAAGTACTCCCAATAGGACTTGGCTGATTTTTAAATTCGAGAATATTTACTTCGAAAAAGTTAATTATAAATATATTAATTTTTGGTACCATTCTTCTTGGTGTGTTACACCCTAACAGTATGTAAGCGTTTATGCCGTTCTTTCTTAATTGTTTCTTAATTGCAGGTATTTTTGTTCTGCACTTCTGGACAATGTGATGATATTTGGAACTAAGCACCATTTTCGTATGTCTGGCAGACACGATTGTTGTTCTCTTCCTAGACCTCTTCTGCCTTCAGTTCTACCCCTCAGTATTGTTTTTAGAAGATTGTATTTTGGATGCCTTTGCATATGGCTTAGATATGAAAACTTTCTCTGCTTAACGATAGTTAGCAATTGTATTCGATTTAATGATTTTACTTTAAGATTCCAAGTCTTACATTAGTACAGCAGTATTGGCGATATATAACACTTCACAATCCTCAGTGAGTGTTTCCTAAGATATATATATATATATATATATATATATATATATATATGTATATATATATAATATATATATATTTTTATATTTCTCTTATGGAACCTTACAATTTATAAATATCAAGTACTTTCTTGCTTTTTCAAAATATTTATTTTTGCATATCTAAAAATTCAATACAGAAAGTGTATATATGCAAGATAAAAAATAAAAACAATTAGGTATAACGGCACGCATTAAAATTATTAAAACATTTAGTTAAAATAGTACAGTACATACCTTGAGAAAGATGTTATTTTGTCTTGCTTGGTGGTGTGGAGGTAAGTGCTACACTGGTTAAAGAGTTAAAGAAAAAAAAAATAGAATTCCTATAGTTTACCTACCTATAGTGTACCAATTAATTTTAGGCATAATATATCTTAGATTGACGATGGTGCGCCATCATCGGCGGGTAGACCGTAATTCGAGACGAGGAAATAAAGATAGCGCAAGCATGTCCTCCGCATTCGCTAGATATTAATCCGTTGGACTATTTTTTCTGGGGTTATCTAAAATTATTGTTGTATATAAGACCAATTAAGGGCAAAAATTATTTGCGGAACCGAATCACTGAATTGTTTGAAATTATTAGGCACACGCGAGGCATTTTTCCAAATATTATGAAATAAATTAATAATTAACATATAAAAATTTAGTTATTTTTAATAAGTATTTTTAAAATTTATTATTACATCTTAAGTTAAAAAAATTATTAATACAAATTTATTGTTCTGAGTTTGATACATAGGTGCACGCCATTGGCGCCATTTTGATAGAAAAAACATTGTATTACCATGCATGAACATTTGCCAAGTTTCAGATCTATAGATTCTGTTATTTAGAAATCGTTTATAAATTTAAAAAAAAATCACATCTTTCAACACTCTGTATTCAGGAAACAAATAATTTTAAGACATATTTTCATAAGAACTTTTTGTCCCGAAATGGACCAAACAATCACCCTTTAGAATTCTCGACATCCTTAGGAAACACCCTGCATAATGAAATTTAAAAAAACATCCCATGTTTTTTTTTTTAATTTTTTACTATGAAATGCTACATACTGCATGCAGGTTGAGGACATTATTCAGCCGGTTGTACAAAACTTAATTGCTGTTTAGAATATTTAACTGAGCTTTCGGATTTGACAAGTTGCTTATAGAAATCTAGGAACTCGCTGTCAAATTTGACATTCCGTTAAACATTCTAAACTTTAATTGAACTTTCTGCAACCGGCCGTTGGTATAACAAATTGACATTCCATATAATTTAAATTGGTTGAAATTATGTATAAATTACGATTTAATTAATTTTAGAAATTGTATGTTTACAAATAAATTAAAAATGCCTCAGCCCAATCGGCCATTTTTAGAAGAAGGTTTTCATTTAATTCTCTTAGGCAATATAATTATTTGTCCGATTTAAGCTTTACAAAGTTACTAAAAGGAAATGAAGATTACGTTTTCAATAATTTAATGAGCCGATTAGTGGGCGGTGATCGGGACTGTTGGGGACGGTCCTCTGCCTACGCTATTTGCATTGCGAAAATCCATAAATATGGTAGAGAAAGTATTAAAAAATTATTATTGCTTCTATAATATTTGTTTATTGATAATTTATATTTTGACTCTGTCCAATTAAATAAATAATTAATTAGTACATTTTGGAAATTTAATTTGTAATGTGTAATAACGTTAATGTAAACTAGGTACAAAACAATTTAACTAACTTTAATAAAATACTCACATTACCAGGACCATGTTTCTCTTTGATGTTTACTAAAATAATCTAGTTAGTAACAGTTTTGTCAAGGTTTTATGTATTTTTTTAAGCAAAGTGTATAGTATAGTTTTTATAATAAATAATATAAAAGCGAAGAAAGATCTTGAGATTCTACAAGATCTAAACGGTTTGACCCAGTACAAAACGAATTGTATATCTAATTTTTTTACTATCTCTATTATAACATTAACTTCTGTTTTAATCATAAATAAAAATATTTCTGATTTTCAAAAAAAAATAGTCGGAAAAAAAATTGTTTTGTTTAATTCAAATATAAGGCAATAAGACGAACCATAAAAACTAAGATTGAAATGTATAAGTTTTTTTGTCCTAGGACGAATCGTTGATATTTTACTTCCTCTCAAAGTCCGAAATTGTCAATTTTCAAATGTGAATATCGATATCGGAAAGAACATATAAGGAAATGTTAGGTGAAATATATTTCAATTCTTAGGGAGAATTAAAAGTTCGAAAAAATAAAGTATTTTATTTAAAAAATAGTATTGGCCTATGATTGGTTTTGGAGATACCTTATATTCTTATTTCTTCATTTATTTATTTGCAAATGTTAGGTGTACCCAACATTTTATAATAAAATATAAAACTATGTAATTAATAACCGATATAAATAACAAATTCCTTCTGCCGATATAAATAAGAATAATATTTTGACTCTGTCCAATTAAATAAATAATTAATTAGTACATTTTGGAAATTTAATTTGTAATGTGTAATAACGTTAATGTAAACTAGGTACAAAACAATTTAACTAACTTTAATAAAATACTCACATTACCAGGACCATGTTTCTCTTTGATGTTTACTAAAATAATCTAGTTAGTAACAGTTTTGTCAAGGTTTTATGTATTTTTTTAAGCAAAGTGTATAGTATAGTTTTTATAATAAATAATATAAAAGCGAAGAAAGATCTTGAGATTCTACAAGATCTAAACGGTTTGACCCAGTACAAAAAGAATTGTATATCTAATTTTTTTACTATCTCTATTATAACATTAACTTCTGTTTTAATCATAAATAAAAATATTTCTGATTTTCAAAAAAAAAATAGTCGGAAAAAAAATTGTTTTGTTTAATTCAAATATAAGGCAATAAGACGAACCATAAAAACTAAGATTGAAATGTATAAGTTTTTTTGTCCTAGGACGAATCGTTGATATTTTACTTCCTCTCAAAGTCCGAAATTGTCAATTTTCAAATGTGAATATCGATATCGGAAAGAACCTATAAGGAAATGTTAGGTGAAATATATTTCAATTCTTAGGGAGAATTAAAAGTTCGAAAAAATAAAGTATTTTATTTAAAAAATAGTATTGGCCTATGATTGGTTTTGGAGATACCTTATATTCTTATTTCTTCATTTATTTATTTGCAAATGTTAGGTGTACCCAACATTTTATAATAAAATATAAAACTATGTAATTAATAACCGATATAAATAACAAATTCCTTCTGCCGATATAAATAATCAACAAACTCATAATGATACCTTTAAAATAATTAATGCTTTCCTTTTCAATCACTCAAGTTAGATGAAAAGAGGTCAAGCTCATTAAGCCGCTTTGCAAATCACATTGCTCTCATAGGTACATAAGAACCATAATTGACACTACGTGATGTCTAATATTAACAAGCTATATGTCAGGTTGTGATGTTTTGACTACTTTATGTTTTTTTTATACTTTTTGTAGAACATAACCGTACGGCTATGATTTCAAATCAAATCAAATCATTTTTATTTCCAAAATGACACCTTAGTGTATGGAATTTGTCATATATACAGTTATAATTTTTACAATTAGTAAATTGAGAAAAAAGAATTATTGAGTAAGAAACCCATCTATGCCATAAAAATATTTCTCATGTAAAATCGTTTTGAGCCTATTTTAATATCACATATTAATACTAGTGCTTTGTTTAATTACAGTAGGTAACTTATTAAATAGTTTTGGTCCTAATTTAAGTATAACATTTTTTGATATATTTAATCTGTTATAAGGCATTGAAAACTGATTAATATACCTAGTGGTGTAATTATGAAAATGGTTATTCTTATAAAACTTGTCACAATTTTTAAAACGAACAAACAGATTTCCAACAAAGCCACACATGGTACTGGTAAAATTTTGAACTCCTTTAAAATACGGTTTGCAGGAGGTAGTAGAGGATACTCCCGCAATGCATCTCACTATACGTTTTTGGCTCTTAAACACTTTCCCGGCATGAGGTGAAGCTCCCCAAAACTAGATACAACAGCGTAATACACACCAATTATTTGTAACAAATCCATGACCAACTTAAGGTTACGTATAACATAACAAAGGCTACTCAGTTTTGAAGTAACGTATGAACATTGACATTCCCAAGATAAATTATCATCCAGGATAACACCAAGGAATTTATTAAATTTTTTTCGATGGAGTGCGTTTTCACTTAAACTTAATTCTAAGTCAAGATTTCTATGATTTTGAAAATACTTTCACAATTAACTCTTTTAACTACAGCCAACTAGTGTCATCCGCATATATAGAAACATTGCTGTGAGCCAATTCCATAGGCATGGGATTAACAAAGAGCAAAAATTGTTTTGTGCCGAGGATAGAGCCCTGGCGCACACCGACATCGACACTCAAGTTCCCCGAGCACACGTTGCCAGAGCCTTTAGGTAATTTCCACATACATGCATTCTTTTAAAAAAGATAAAAACCAATTTAATATGAGGCCTCTAAAGCCATACATTTCCATCCTGCGGAGAAAAGCATCATGCTCAACACAGTCGAACGCTCTGCTGAGAACACAATAAATCCCAACAGGACGCTCGCCCGCCTCCGGACACTCTACAATCTCCTCAAGAAAAGACAATATGGCCGAAAAAGTTAACCTTTTAGAGATAAATCCTGCTGCTTAGGTAAAATTATATTATTTTTGTGTAAGTATGATAGAAGTCTGTCTAGCATCGCGTACTTAAAGACCTTTGAGAAACAAGATGTTAAAGCAATTGGGCGGTAGTCCCCAGGCGACATAGGGTCTCCTTTTTTAAAAACAGGGATCATTTTACACAATTTTAGATCACTTGCAAAAATTCCAGTTTCTATAGATAGGTTCATAAGATATGTTAACGGTTTAACGCAAGACCTGGCAGATTTTTTAAATATATCCAACGGAATTTCATCAAGTCCCCCAGAACGCTTATTTTTTATTTTATTATTAATTATATCTATCTTTTTCGGAAAAAGGCAAGACACCCATGCTGCAAGAGAACATACGCTACTTATGGTTAAAATTACATTTATTATTAATATTTTTATCAAGATTTCTTAGAATATTTTTTGGAGTATCTACAAAATATTTGTTAAAATAATTTGTAATAGCCTTGGGCTGATTAAGCAACTCACCATTGACCATAATTTGCAGTTTTTTAGAAGGCGCGACTACGCCACTGTTATTGTTTTGTTCAGATACAACGAACCACATAGACCTAGAAGGGTTATCAGAGCATATAATTTTTTGTTGGTAATAATTTCTTTTATATTGGTTTATTAAACTTTTATGCTTAGATTTTTCTACCGTATACACAGCACCTAGTTCTGGATTATCGCGAGGTAGTTTATGTAGTTTTCTTAAATTCATGCTGTACAACTTAACTTCATCTGCAGCCCATTCAAGGGGTTACAAGACATATTCAAAGGAAAACATGAATTAAAATACCACAAGTAAGTAGTATAAAAGAAATTAAAACTCGAATTAAGATTCGTAGTATTAAACACCCCACGCCAGGATTCGTTCTCAACTTGAGAAACAACATTTTCAATATTCCTTTTACTTAAATTTCTTCACTTTTTTTATTGGTCTATATTCCTTATTTTCCAAACCCGTATTAAAAAGAACAGTTTCATGATCCGAGACCGTATTGTTTTCTGTAACAGCTTCTTTAGTTTGATTGAAATTAGTAAGAGATTAGATCAAGAGTACTAGAAGCATAGACTAGAATCCATTTAAATAATTTGTATTAAAATCGCCTAAAATAACAATATTCCGATTTGATTTACAATATTTTTCAAGCATAACATTTATTTTGTTAATAAAAATGTCAAAGATTTCTGCTGGGGACTTATAACACGTAAAAATAAATAAAAATTTATTATTATTGAATAGCCATTTTATACCGCATACTTCAAAATCTTTATCGACACAAAACAAATTTAAACATTTAAGTTATTTTTCACATTTAAGGTTACGACAGTAAAAAGTCTTTAGATGATATCCATAAATTGTCATAAAATTAATATTTTCGTCTTTAGTCCAATTTTCTGTTAAAGAGTAAAATATAATATTTCTTAGATTATAATTTAAATGCACAAAATCTGCTTTGTCGGAAGTAAATCCTCTAATATTTAATAAAACTATGTCATGTATTGTCAGCTTTGCTCTATTTATTGTAGTCAAGTGGGTATCTTCATGGTTACTTTCGGATGAAAAAACCTATTAACACATGTTCCACTAAGCCACAAAGTAGGAGTTATTGCAGCCGATAACTTACTGGACTTCAGGAAATATTGGTTTTAAGAAATCCATAAGATTGTTTACAGTGGTCTCGGGATGCGGATTTGAATAACACTCGACATTATCCGACTTTTCATGCTTTTTATCTGTTTTATTAATGTACTGATAAAAAACGCGATATTTGCTGAAGTGGCAAGTTTATTTGGTAGATTACCTAACTAAACCGCTGAACAGATCAACTCATAAAAAAATTTTCGACACATTCAAGTTTTTAAATTTATAAAAAGAACTAAGATAATAAGTTACGATTTTCGGTCTTGTATAGCACTAAGTATAGAGTTTATAGCCCAGAAGAATATAATTAGCATATTTCAACAAATCTATTTTACAAAGTAAAATTTAACTTTAAGACGAATGTTCAAAAAAGAAATTTGTGTGCTTTTTTCTAGTCAAGATAATATACTCTTAAATATAAAAAACATTTTAGTTAGGTTTTAAATTTTCTTTTCCTTTTAATACAGAGACGTTTTTTGACAGCTGCCGGTATATTAAAAAAAAATTACATGGCTAGAAGTTACACGAATTGTGAAAACCGTATTTAAAAAGTTTAAGTTTTTTAGAAGTTACCCGAAAAGAGAGTTTTTTTACAGCGGTCAAAATATGTTTTCACATAAATTACGCTACTAAAAGTTAAATCGATTTGTGAAAACCGTATTTAAAATTTTTAAATAGTTTAAAAGTTATGGCCTTTTATGACACTCAACCCGCCGGGTCGCATATTGAAAGCCTTAGAAGAGTAGGCTTATGCCAGTAAGAGATATAAAGAAAAACTCAAATCAAATGGACTGGCCTGTTTTAATTTTCCTGGTTAACAGCCAATATTTTCGAGTAAGCCATTCACCTCTCTAAACTTCGTTGAGTTACAGTTAGCTGAGATAAAAATGGGACTGTTAAGCAAAAGTTGAATTAACATTGCAATAAGTCTACAAAGTTTAGTTATTTTCTGTATAAACTATTTTACTTCTCAAGTTATTCATTTGTTAATTATTCTACACCTAAAATAACCGAAATTTATACTTTCAAAACCACTTTATTAAAATTTATTACGATGGTTTAAGTTGATAAGCGTGTTTGGAATAATAATGATGTGGCTGCGAATCCTCCCGACAATTTACAAGAAAACCGCTGTAGAATGTTAAAATTTTAAATGATAATAGAGTAAAAAACGAAACCTCATTTACGAGGGGAGAGTGAAATATTTAGTTCTTATAAATGGGATTTTTTAAGCACAACGTAAAATAGCAAATAATGGGCGATCTTAAAGGTTTTTGTTAAGCTTTACTGACATAACTAGCTTATTTCAAAATGATACGAGGAATTTGTTATTTATTAGGTAAGTGAGTTATATTGCATATCTACTGTTGATCCATTGGACGTTTACCATGGGTCATCAGTCATTTCAATCAAATCAAAATTTCGTGAATTAAATAGTGAAAAAAACTCCATATTTATTTCGAGCGTAGATATAAATAATACTTAGAAATTAAATTATTAATAACTAGTAACAGTAGCAGTTTTTTACCGATTAATGGTAAAGATCCAGCGGCCCAAATGTAAGTTCATTTGTAAAAAATTAATGTGTATTTTTTTTTAATTTTTGTAATTTTTCCAACATGATGTGTAATTGTATTCAAATTTTTATGATAAAACTTGCCTTAAAATTTTATATCAAGGTTAACACATGGACTTTTAGTCTCTGCCAAAACTTGTTATGTAACTTGTTCCCAAATATGGCAAAATTTATTTTCAAAGTAAATAGAGCTTTTTAGGTATGAATACATTATTTAACATTTTTTAATTTCGTTTTTGTAAAATTGGTAAAATTGACACATGATAAAAGACATGCAAACAAGTTTTTTACTTGAAAGTAACAGTCTGGTGTCAAGACACACCAGTATGAAAATTGGTTTACAATCGTGTTATACACTGCATTTTTTTTTAGACTAAATGTGGGGCGTACACTTTAATTTAATTGGATATGTTACATGAGAATGCACCTTTTTACGACATACAATCATTTAAACATTTTTTTTGACAATTCGTTATTTAAACAGATGCTAACTGAGCAACCACCAACCATATATCGTAGTAGAAAATAAAAAAGAAAGTATTTTATACACGGACGCAATCAATTGCCAAACCAATTTGAGCTGTGGAAAATAATTTCGCACGATAAGTAAAATTAGTCGTTTTTAGACCTTAAAGGTTATGTTTTCTTTTTCGGCATTTTCATAGTAATCGCAAAAAATATTTTAGTGACAAATGTAAAATAATGCAACTAGTTTAATGTGTAAAGGTTGTGGTTGTTGTTATTCGTTTCGTTTGTATCAGCAAATAAATATTTTCTGAGTTGAGATCCTTGTCAAATAAAAGAGGATACGATACATACAACTTTGTAATTTCAGAAGGTATTTAAAAAAAAACAATGCTCGAATTATTTCAGAAAGGTTAAAATTGATCTGAAAATAGATGCATAATGTGCAAACAAAGTGTTGTTAGTAATTTTTTAAAATTTAAGCGAGAAAGTAGACCTATGAACCAAATACTCCATTACTTTGACAGCTCTAAGAATTTACAAGAACATAAGTATTTGGTGGCATTTCTGAGAGCTAAGATAAAAATTTCAAACGCAGATAATCGAAGACTATATAAATGTAATGTAAATAAAAATAATTACATTTTTATCTTAGTTTGAAGTTCTTTAGTTTTTTACGGTGTTGGATAAGCTGTTTGTAGTTCTAAATTACTTATTCACTGATCGAAATATGATCCACGTCTTATATATGAAAAAAATATATTCCAATCTACTTGGAATCTACAAGACGAAACCAAACGCCTCATTTTAATCAGTCGAGAAAATAACCCTTCTATATTTTAGGTGGTGATAATATATATACCACCAGACTGTGTGCCTTAAAGCTAGTCTTGGTAGATTTCAAGCAATGTAGAGCTGCCAGACCGCCCTCGTGATCTTATAATTAATAAATAAATCACCCTAATCTAGAAACCGGGACATATTCGTCTGAAGGTTAATAAACTTAACCAGTTTTAAGTGGAATCTATGAAATAAAAATATGTGAGATAACAGAAATCGAAAAGAGAACGATCCACATTTATTCATAAAGCTGTATCAAGTTTGTATACTGGTAACTTGACAAATACCTGAATATCATGTGTGCCAAGATAGAGTTCTCTAATTTCTTCTATATTTAACGTAACCAGAGCTAATCTAATCAATAAAATTAAGAAGGGATTAGCTGAAAATTTCGGTTATATGCAAAAAAATATATGGACTAAATGAATAGAAATATTTTTTAACTGACAAGTATGATTAATGTATTTAGAATTTTTACTCTTATATATCCGAATAAAAAATATTAAAAGTTTGTAACCACTGACGTATAGTGTCAACAGCAAAACGGTTATGATTTTTGAGTCATTTTAATCCTGTATTTACTCTTTCCACGAACACCTTAAAAATAAAATCTCTTAAATTTTAAATTTATTTTTGCTAAGCCTTTAGTTTTCCTTTGAGAAACATGACACTGCAACAGCTTAAATATGTTCTTTAGAGCTAAAAAACATAAAAAGTAAAACATAAAGTTATGCTTTATGTTTTACTGGGATTCTAAGATTGTAACATTACTCGATTTATTAAGAACACTTTTTACATTTTTATTTTATGGATAAAATACTATTTTTATACAGTAACCAATCTATGACTGCAGAACGATCCATTACAATAGGTTAAAACCATGAAATAGCTTTGCTAGTAATATTCCCAGTTTCAATATTACAGTCCACTAACCAATTCCTTAGCAAGCCTTAGTAACCTAATAAGCAAGTAAGTAATTAATTACCCACTTAATGGGTCGAGTCTATGCTTATTACTAAAAATAATTCTTTACTTAATGATATTAACGATGATGTTAGTTTGGAGAAGAGTGTCAAGTATAATAGAGTTAAAACTAAGCTAGAGGGTCTTGTTAGACAGAAATCTCTTTCTCTTAGAAATATGACAAAAAACTCAATTAAATTCTCAGATTTTAAGTTTCATGACAGCGTTAAAAACTTATCTAATGTAATTTTTGACTCAGATGAATTGGATCTTCTCAACATGGGTCTTAAACATAGCATAAAAACCAGTCTGTCTGAGAGTGATGTTCTCGAGTTCGCTGTTGAACTTGATGTCCCAATAGAACAAGTTTCGTTGGATTTTCATACCAACAAAACATTACGCAATGACATCCACAACATCCTTTTTAACGTTAAGAAGGATTTATTCATGTTTAATCAGTTTACTTCTGAACATTCTCTTAAAGCTTTAAAAAAACTTAAGTCCAAAATAAAAAGTAAGGATCTTGTGATATCTAAGGCAGACAAAGGTAATTGTCTAGTTATACTTAATAAATTTGACTATATTTCAAAGGTCGAAAGTTTCTTGATAGATAATAACTTCACTCTTTTATCTACTAACCCCTTTAATTCCTTTGTCAAAAAACATCTAAACTTGTTGTTGTATGGCTTGCTAAAATACACAAAATAGATGTTCCTATAAGACCAGTTGTTAGTTTTACCAACACACCAATATCTCTAATTGCTAATTTTATACATAAACTTATTAGAGAGCTTTCAGGTTTCATTCCGAAGTTTGGGGTGAGTAATTCATTGATGTTAACCAACAAACTTAAATCACTGAACCTACCACCTACCTGTTTGATAGTCTCCTTCGATGTTACTAACCTCTTTACCACGGTCCCTAGAGATGAAACAGTCAAACTGGTGAGTAGCCTTCTTGTAGCTAAAAATATTGATAACCAAGAAATTGTTAATATACTATCTCTTTTAAACTTCTCTCTCTCAAAATTTTTTTTCTTTCAATGGGAAAATTTACAAACAGCCTGATGGCTTAGCAATGGGTAGTTGTTTGTCTCCTTTTTTGGCTGATTTATTTATGAACCACCTTGAGACAACATGCATTATCATTGACAGCAATCCTGAAATTCTTCATTGGTTTAGATATGTGGATGATTCTCTTTGTTTTCTTGATTGTGACAGACCCGAGGCTGACAACCTGCTCTTGAAACTTAATAACATACATCCAAATATTAAGTTTACTATCGAATTT
The DNA here is from genome assembly GCA_030620095.1 of Kuschelorhynchus macadamiae. Classification (NCBI taxonomy): domain Eukaryota; kingdom Metazoa; phylum Arthropoda; class Insecta; order Coleoptera; family Curculionidae; genus Kuschelorhynchus; species Kuschelorhynchus macadamiae. The sequence goes on from JAUTXW010002990.1 coordinate 72,433, forward strand.
GAAGACAACAAAAAACTAAACTTTCTTGACTTAACAATTGAGAGGACGATTTCAGGATTGAGTTTTGCTCTCCATAGAAAGCCTACTCAGACCGATCATACAATATCTAACTTGTCTCATCATCCTAATCAGCATAAGATGGCAGATTTCCATTGCTATGTTAACAGACTTTTAAATATTCCTCTTTCTATCGACAATTATAACAATGAAGTTAAAATACTAAAACAAATAGCAGTTAACAATCATTATGATCCTAATCTAATTGATTCCTTAATGATACTCAAAACCAAACATAAAAAACTAAAGAAAGAGATTTACCCACATGGCAAACAATTCTAACAAATATATAGCTTTACCTTATTTGAATAGCAGCTTAAATGATAAAGTATCTAAAGTTTTCTCAAGTAATATTTCAAACATACAAATCTCTCATAAAATTAAATCCAATCTGGGCACACTTTTAGTAAATACAAAGGATAAAATAGACTCTATCAAAAAGTGGAGTTTACAAACTTTCATGTGGTTCTTGTGACAAAACTTACATAGGCAGAACTTGTAGACCCTTACACACAAGGATTAATGAACATCTAAAAAGAACTACCTCAGCCTTTGGAGAGCACCTGAGATCTTCTAATCATAGTTTCAGCCCAAGGTCAAATTTTAAACTACTTCATAACATAACGTCCAAAAACTTCAACAGGTTGGACTTTATGATATCGAAGTTTCCAACGAACTAAAGAATAATGACTCATGTCTTAATACACAAGTCTCCCTCAATAGATATTTCATCCCTCTACACCGCAGACTTTTGGACTAATTCCATCGCTCTATGATGAACCCAGACTTGAAGTCAATTACCCTGTCTAATTGATCCATTCTTCTTCCTCTCTTTATATTAATATTCATTTAAAAAACTTATATAACTTTCCGATCCACATCTCCTTTACTCACTGATACCAGTTTCAAAATTCATAATTTTGAAAATAAATAAATTTAATTTTCAATTCAAGATACAAATTTTCTTTCCTCGCCACTTTGTTTACATAACACACATTTATCTGAAAACATCTTTAGTTGAGAATAAGATTGAAATATGTATATATGTTTTAATTTGTTCACCAATTTGTACAGAACCTCCACAAAACATTGATTGTTCTAATTCCTGTTTGACATTTCTCCTCTTTATTTATACAATTTTAATGGAATAATAATTCTTTTATTAAATCAAAATTAAATTTAAAAATTGTTTAAGTCATAATTCTATAAACAAGTTGGTTTCAACTCCGCTGAAGCCAACCCTGCTTCATCAATATGACCAACTTAAAATACTTGAGAAAATTTTTCCCCTAATAGTTCCTTTTGAATCTCTTGCAATTTATTTACAATATATACAAATAATATAAAATATTTCCACGGCCTTCCACATTGAATTTGATTCATTTTCTAATTATTTTAGTTAAAATTTGCTTCTTCATTGACACTTCTTTTCCTACAGGTTTAAATTTTAAATATATTGATAGGTTGCCAACCTCACAGGGCTAATTTTCCTTTTCAGCCTTAACTGGAACGAAATGATAATTTAGGTCGCTAAAAAAGGGGTGATCCCTTGTTTTATAAAAGTTTTAAATGCGATTTGTTATATATTTGACATGTAACTTACAATTTAAATGTTTACTGTTTTTAACTGTTTGTGGTACTTTATGGATTTATTTCCTGTGCACACTTGACTAAGTAAGTAGATCACTTATTGAATTATTATTACAGATTGCTTCTTAATACAAATTATCTTGATAATTACTCTTTTTACATAGTTTCTTTGTCCTTATTCAATTTCACTTCTACATTAGTAACTCTCTTCATAAAATACTTATCGAAAACTAAAGAAAGTGATTTCCTTCCTTTCAGGTGGCATTGATGATGGCGAAAGCCGAAAGCGCTTTGCTACGTTTTTAATAAATTGATTTGCACGAAATACAAAGAAAAGATATTCACAATTTATTTACCTCTACGTGCACACAGCCCTTCTCCTTTCAAAAATAATTCTGTTCTCCAATTATACATTTATACTTCACCTTAATTATGTTTCATATTCTCTAATGATTCTAAGTGTTGCTTAAATGAATTAATGTTTTTAGTGGCCTAAAAATCTTCATCATCAAACGTTAGACTTCTTAATACTTGATTCAGGTTTGCTCAAAAGCCACTGAGTATCTATTACATAAGAGCAAGTTTCACTGATACGTTTCTTTGTTACAAGTTTATCAAACCGGGTTGAAAGAAAGGACCCATTAGAAGCATAGAAGTATAATATGGTAAAGTGGTCGACCGCAAAAAAGACCTAACCTACACTGAAGGTATTCGTTACGATAAATTTACAAAAAAAGTTATATCAAATTTATAAAGAAATGTAATATATACAGGGTGTTTCATTTAAAACTTCGAACGTCGTTCTTTCGGGAACTAACGGGGATTTCCAAATTTGGCAATTAAAGGCGTCGTGAATTCAAGGAGAGACAAAACAATTGCAAGAACATTAAAATCACTATCGCAACGTACATTTTAATTTTACTATTTTCAGCATACATTTTATAGAAATTAGTTGGTTTTTGCAAGAATTCACTGAAAACTAACACATGAATACTAAAACAATAAATAGTTAACAGATCACAATAAAATCAATATAAAAAAACTTATAATTTTGTAAGTAGTTATATTTTAAAAATCGTTTGGTTAGACCTGGTTAGGCTTTGTTTTGAGGTGAGGTAAAACAGTGAATCTATATTAAAACAAGGATTTTTTTACACTATACCTATACTAACACAGTTTATCATACACATGTATATCTAACCTGATTTTCGTTGATTTATCGACGAACCTGGGCTAACCTAATGCTAACGGGACAGATCTACCTAACAGTATAGGTTGCTTGAAAAATCATTGTTTTAATATAGATAATTTTTTTTTACATCACCATAAAAAAGAAGCCTAACGAAAACGTAACAACTACATAAAAAATTAAAAGTTTTTTTTAATTCGCGTCAGTTGGAATTGTACCAAAGTAACCATGTAAGCAAGAAAAATCCCTAAATTATAGTAACTATTTTTAAGGTGGAAATTTGTATATTTCTAAATAAGTTTTAAATATAAAAAGAGCCGTAATATATTTACTATTTACTAATGTAGTAGTTGTTAGTTTTCAGTGATTATTGCAAAAATCCACAATTTTGTATGAGATATATGCTGTATAATAGTAAAAAGCCAAAAATTTGAATTTTGATAGTGGATAACTATAAAACGAAACGTTGCCGACCAAATCTGACTTCAGATTCGCGATCAGCAGCCCAAAATCTATGAAAAACGTAGGTCAAGTTCAAACTTCGATATTTTTCTTATTAATAGATCGATTTAAATCTTTTTTTCGTTGTTTGGAAGATTATCCCTTGGTTGATAATAGGCGCCATTGAAAGTATAAACAAATTATTAGTATACCGGGAAAGTCAATAAGTACGGAGTCATGTCACATTGACTACGTTTTAACCGAATCTGTTGAAAAGTTTTCGTTACTAGATAACCTATTAATAAGTTTCGGTAAACATTCATACAGGGTAAGAAGGAAAAAATGAGAAGCTACAACATTAATCTAAATTCAATTACACAGTAACAAAATAAAAATGATCAGTATTGCACACAAATTGCAGCAAGCATTAAAAGAGCGTATTTCCCCCTTTTGTTTGACAGCGGTGACTCAGCGGTCGATTTAGAGCTCTAATTTTTGTGCCCATCTGATCCCACAAACACTCTATGAGGTTAAGTTTTGGGCTTCGAGCTGGCCAGTCCATTCCAGAGCTGTCCACCTCTTGTAAGTATTCTTGCACGACTTTTGCAACGTGTGGTCTTGCATTGTCATGGATGAATAAAAAGTCATGGCCTGTGAAAGGTGAAAACGGTAGGACATCTCGTTGAAGGAAATCAGTGATGTATCGATCAGCTGTCACCCGTTCTATAAAGATAAGTTCCGTTTTAGTCTTTAAGTTATCAGCCCCATAGCATCACGAATCCACCACCGTAACTGACAGACGTCTTAAAAGTACATTTTGCGTATCGCTGACCAAGCTTGCGAAAAACTTTAAGACGTCTGTCATTATTCAAAAACGGGATTCATTTTAAAATAAAACGTTACCCCATTGACCTACACCCCATGGCAAATGCTCTCTAGCAAACTCTAGCCTTTGACGTGTATGTTGCAATAGAAGTTTGGGACCGGTAGCGGCTTCATATGGCTTCAGGCGATCTTCTGCTAACCTTTTAATACTGTTTGTTTACTTAAACGAATCCCATGAACAGCAGCAAATTCCGACTGAGGGTTGAAACTGGACGTAAATCTACTTCTAAGAGCTTGCACTCTTAAAAATCTGTCCTATGCCGGAGTAGTAAATCTTTTTCTTCCTTGTCCCGGTCTCTTCCTATTCGTCCCAGTTTCCCTTGTACCTGGCTAGAATGGTAGAAATAGCACTTTGACTTTTTCCCAAAAGTGTGGATATATCGGCCTGGGTTCTTCCTTGTTCATGCAAGCCTCTAGCATAAGCAGAGACCTCAAGGGTAATAAATCTGTTCATTTTACTTTATCAAACTTTGAGGCTTTCTTATCACTCTGTCAAAAATGCTTGTCAAAAGTAAGAAACATACCGGTAATGAATCGAAGGTATTAACGTGCTTTTACGAGGCTGTTATTTTATAACGGTAAGTTTATGCAAAAAAAGGTTGGAATGTTATATCTTTTTATCCTGTGTGAATGTTTACCGTGTATACTTACAAGCTTTTATGGGCCTTGCGTGGGTACCTTTTCTAACAAAAAATCGCAAAAAGCTAATAAGCAATTCAACTAAATTTTGCAAAAATCGTTTTTTTTCATAAAGCGCAGAATTGTACCAAAATGATTACACTTATTAAAAGGTTATGTAGTAACTGAAACAGAAAGAAAAACCAGGTTCAACGTCTCTCCTTTTCCACAGATTCGGTTAAAAATTAGTCAATTTGACATGACCCCGTACTTATTGATTTTTCCAGTATACTAATAATTTTTTTATTCCTTGCTAAGTCGCCTATTATTAGCCAAATAATGATCTTTCAAACAGCCGAAAGAAATTAAATCGATCTATTAATAAGAAACATATCCAAGCTTGATCTTGACCTTCGTTTTTTAATTTTTCAAAATTTTGAGGCGAAGTTCATTTTGGTATTTTGAATTTTCTGGCAATAAATCTAGGGTAGCTTCTTTTGCTGCGTCCGGTATCTCTAAACTTTTGCCCCCGCATTCACTAAAATGGTTTAAGAGTTAGACCGTGTCTAATTGCCATGGAACTTAAAACTCTTAGTTCATCAATTGAGAAATCATGGTTCTTGGGATTAGACCGCGTCAAATTGGAATTACTATCTGACGTTTCGCCTTCGATTGCACAAGGCATCTTCAGGGATCTTTACTCCACGAGATGAAGATGCCTCGTGCAATCGAAGGCGAAACGTCGGATAGTAATTCCAATTTGATACGGTCTAATCCCAAGAACCATGATTTCTTAATTGACCAAAGCCGTGAAAGCTTCCGATCTATGTTTTCTTAATTCATCAGTTATGTTGCGCTTATGCAACATCGACTCTACTAGAAAGCCTGGAAGCGGGCATCGATGAGTCATCATAAGTAGTTTTTCCCGCAAGAAACAGCTAGAGTTGTGACGTCACAGCGGTCATACTGTTAGGCACTGTCATGTCAATGGTCACTTTTCGAAGTTTGTTTACATTGATTAATCGTAAAATAAGTTCTTTTTTCCTGGTTATTCAAGTGAATGTTTAGTTTTTGTTACATATTCATATTGCAAAAAATATTTGTTGTTAAAACAGTATTTAATTTTGAAATACTTTGTCAATAATATATTTTTGAATTTATTACTTGCAGATTAAACTTGATGAATGACATTGAGGAATCTATGTGCAAATGCTTTAGAGGTCAATTGTTGTGTCATCATATGGCTACATTGCTAATACTTGCATACCACAATATATGCGTAACAGATGGGGTAAAAACTATAGATGATTGTAGATTGGTAGAAAACGGTACACGGAAGAAAAAATTTCAGAAATATGCCAGAAAACAGTAGGTTAATTGCCAAACGAAACCTGTACGATAAATAAAAGATTCACACCTTTATTATAAAAACAACTCACAGGTAATATACATTTTATTTTTAATAGTTCATTCAATTCATTCAGTGGGAATATTAATTCGTAAGTTTTATTGAGCTTTAAAAAGTGTATTCTGTTTCAGTTACTAATTCTATTCACTACCACAAACATCATGAAACAGATTAATTTTGTATATTTTGCAGCCCTCTCAAATGAAACTATGTTTTTTTTGACCACTGAACATCTCACCGTAATAATTTTTGGCTTATTGGGAGTTGGATATGTTTTATGGGTGGTTGTGGTAATTATCGATTATACACGTCATTTAAATAAATTGCTTATCAGTAATGCTGCTATTCTATTGAATGCAGTTACCAAGGGTGTCCATAAGGGGGGGGGGCTTGCACCCTCCCTGTATTTTGTAATTTTTGTAAACTCACTAGTAAAAGCTTGATTGGAATTAACCATTTAACCAGTCGAACTGAGAATTGCATGCTTTATTAACTGAAAAATATTAAAAGGGTGATTTACTAAAGTGTTTATAAAAATTTAAACTGGATGTATTGCATAAAAATTTATGAATATTTTTTTGACAAAAATAGGACAATTATTAATTACTGCTTACGGCAATATCTGAATATTTCTGAATATGGCTATTTGCGATCTGATATTTGCAAATTAATGAATATTTATCTGCGAAATACTTATCTTTTTTTACTCTTTCCAGTAAGAAACACTTTAGATGGCATAAAGACCATACAATGGGAGCAAGAACACAAAACTAATGGGAATATTTAAAAAAAGCTGAAACGCTACCGTTACTCCCACACCATTGTGGCTTGACAAGTGTGGATTGATTGGAGGGAGTACTGATGCCTAAGGGAGAAGATATATATATATATATATATATATATATATATATATATATATATATATATATATATATATATATATATATATATATATATATATATATATATATATATATATATATATATATATATATATATATATATATATATATATAGGTACTATAGTGCTGAATTTTTGTACATAATATATAAAATATACAATGTTACATAAATTTAGATCAGAATCAGCAAAAATTGAGAATTTTGTTAACGTACCATGTATTAAATTTGGCAAATTCCAATGCCAAGGTTTCACCTAGCTGATACACAGCCCAACTCACGAAAAGGCAATTGTTTAGACAATATTTTTAATAATTTTGAAATAAATGGAATTTAAAATGGGATGTTCTGATCGTAAGGCTCAGATTGTGAAAGTAGAATTTGGGAATATATATGAGATGTATAAACGTGTACACAATCAAGCTAAACATCAAACCTTTTATAGTTAATTACCTTTCACTAAAATTAAATAATAATTGGGGACACATCAATTTAATATGAATAGTTGGGCTACTGAAGAGGTAAAGACAGTAAAGCAAACAGTTATGTTATGATATGAATGCTTTTGTCGGCAGTTGGAGTAAAACCTTCTTTTTTTATTCCATGAAGCTACTTCTTTCGACTTTCTCCGTCCTTTGGAATCCCAAAAAATGAACCTTAGGTCCTTTCGGATAGTTTCCATCTCAATTAGGTACACAACAAATAAAGGACATTGTTCTAAATTCAGATACTTCTTTTCCCTTTTTATTAGAATTCATGTGTTAACCCCACTACCACAAACCTCTATTTTGACGAAAGTTTTACAGCACCAATCTCAAATCTAATAGCACTAACACAAATATGTACAGAAATTATTAAAAACTACTAATGTTCTAATTTATTTGTCAAAACGAATGCAAAAAACGCGTCGTAAACGAATTTACAAATAGCAGTTAACACAAAAATTTACTACTAGTGATGACTTGTCGTAAGCTTTCAACGGCCGTTTCCAGGCTTTCTAGTAGAGACGGTGTTGGTTTATGTCACTGTCAATTGCGACATTTAGAAAAATTATTTGTCCAATTGGTAAAAATGTCATCTTAAACCTATAACTCTCAAGTTAGACCTGGTCTAAATTTAAACCTCTTTAGTGACTATGGGTGTTTCTGTTTTTTAATTGAATAAATGTCTATCGTAGAAAAAATGTTGTATGCAACACGTGCAAAAACTATGTTAATGCTAATCATCATGTTATACATGTTATCCTTGGATAATTTTCATAAATTTACTTTTTGAACTAGATACATAAATAATTACTTTGCTAGATGCATTAACTTGATTACTGTATGATTCACTTAGATTCCAAACGTCGCTTTCTAACAAATTAACGGGGATAACAAAATATGGTGAAAAGCAATTTTTTAATTAAGTAAATTAAATTTATTAAGATTTAAAGGAAAGTTGACGCGACCATCAGTATAGGTGTCGCGACGCGAAAATAAAACAATTAGAAACTTGAAGAAACAAAGTTTTAAGTTTATGTCTATGTCTAAGATTTTTTTCTGAATTGCACCAAATTGATTGCTAAAGTGGTTTCTGAGATATAGCGTGACTTTTAGTAGAAGGTGATTTTTTTTTCAATTAAGTAATTGTTTTGAGACATTCTTTTAAATAATAAAAAAACTTTTAGATAGTTTTGATTTATATTAAGACAGAAGATCAGAAGTAAATAAATCTCGTATATTTAAAAAGACAGTATGCATGGGTTACAAACAGACTATGTGCAGAGTTAAATTAAGTCACAATTCACCATCTCCAATAAAAGAAGATAACGACGAAAGCTCGAAGTAAAGGAATTTTACCGATTTTTTTAATTTTTAAATAAGAATGGTAAAGGACATATTATTGCAATTGAACGAATTATTGTTTCTAAACTAGGAGCCATGCAATCATTTGTAAATCGCAAAAATTGCGGATTATTTAAGCAGTTCTTAGACAAGTGAAAAAAGAAAAAATACCGCAGTTTTGGAATTTGTGGATTTTAGGTAGCTAGTTTTATAGTTAGACATAAGTGTTATGTTCGCAATTTTCATTTTACCATTGTTACTGCTTTAATGAGCTCACTCAAAAAAGTGTCAAATATATAAACCCTCTTATACAAAATTAAATTTTTTATTTTTTTTTTAAATATTAATTTACAATATTGAGTAATAACGTAAAAAGTTTTCTATTGAATTTGTACTAATAAATCAAGTATTTTTAAGTTGCGGTGGGATACGCTAAAAAAAATTATAGTTTTCCTTTCAACAAAACTTGTCATAATTCAGGGCCGTGCGATGAAATTTTAAGAAAGGGAAGCAATTTTTAGAAACTTACCTATTTGTAATATAATTCGATTCTTCGATCATTTTTTGCAAATTCTTCAATTCATAAAAACGTCGATGCTCCGAGATATTTTGGAGAAGTTTATTTTGAATGGACAACAGCGATGTATGCGAAAGTCTCTCCTGCCCCGTTGAATTTCTCACGAAATTTTTTATACGTTTAAGTGTTGAAAAATTGCGTTCTACCGATGAACTTATGGCAGGTCATTATCAATACTAATTCACACAATTTCGACACTTCGGTGTACGCATCTTCCAGCTCCTTGTCTTTTAAAAATTGTATTAGTTCCTTAGCGTTATTTTTTGCGCTAATGTCATCAGTTTCGTAAATCACTTTTAGTTCAGATCGCAGTAACACTCGGTCGAAGAACTGGCCATAATGAGGAAGAAGAAATTTAAACGCATCTTCTGGAAAAGTTTTTCCTTTAAATGCGTCAAAATTGCAGAGCTCGAGGAATTTAAAATCATTTAAACCGTTACATCTATAGTTTATTTGTTGCTGAATTTGATCGATTATTTCATAAAAGAGACATCTTTATGATGTTTGAACATCTCCCACCTTGTCTGTTGGAAGACGCTTGGCTTGTGGCTCTACATTTAACGTCATCGTTTTCTCCCAAAATAGGTCAAAGTCATCACTTTTTTGGCTTAACATAGACTTAAAATCATCCACCCACTTTTTTTAGGCAAAAAGCAATATCATTTGTTTTAGTTTGTAATATATTAAAAACATGGAAATTTAAAGTTTCTGAAAATATGTTCAACAAAAAACCCCTATTGCTTCTGAGTCCCACGTTTCATTATTTTCTATTATATTCTCAAATAGTTCAATCAGTGATTCACGATTTTTAGATACTGTTAACACAAGTCTTCCATTATAGTTCCACCTAGTAGGAGCTACTTTGGGCAATCGTTTGTGGACAATGGAGTCCGAAGCTTGTGTACGTTTTGTTGACTTGGAAAAAAAAGCAGCCATGCCACTTAAAGTAACGAAAAATACTTTACACTTTTTAATGTGATTAATAGACTGGCATAAAACTAAATTTAATTTATGAGCAAAACAATGGACAAACACAGCACTTGGGAGAGTTTCTCGAACTTTAGTTTGCAGACTCCATAATTGTCCTACCATCACTGCAGCTCCATCATAGCTTTGAGCAACTAATTTTTTCTCTCCATTAATTTCTTTAGTAACGTTATAACCTAAGGTATATAATGCATCTGTTGTAGGATTTTCGGACACATTCTTAAAACCTAAAAATCGCTCTTCAAGACTTCCGTCTGTTTTAACGTATCGTATTACTATAGATAATTGGCTAAAAATAGTGATATCAGTTGTTTCGTCCAGAACAATAGCAATGAACCGCGCCTCGCCAATCTCCTGTTTAATTCTTTTTAGAATAATGGTTGCAACAGCGGAAATTAAATCATTCTGGATTCGATCCGACGTTCCGCGAAAAACGCTAGACTGCTATATGCTAAATGATTTTTTAAGCAATCATCATATTTAGCCATTAAACTAAGTAAATTTTGAAAAATTTCTTCTATTTGAAGAAACCCTTCGTCATGACCTCTAAATCCCAATTCGTGCTGTCCGAGAAAACAAACAACATCGGTAAGTCTTCTTAATATTTGCCTATTTTTATCGACTAGTTCATTGTGTTAGCGGTGACTAATTTCCAACTGTTTATTAAATGCGTGTTCAATTCTGGTTTTGCCGAAGCACTGCATCCCTTGCGTCCATGGACTGCACGCCCCTGTATTGTTCAGCTTTGTTGATCAAAAATGTCGTACAAACCCAATATCCACAAAAGTGTTTACAGCTTGGTTGGACGTTTGAGAAAACGTAAAATTTTCAACATATTTACGGATCAAAATGTGAGTCTAACTATTTATCGGGCCATACTAGATTGCGAAGTTGGTATACTTTGCATAATTTGGCCAAAAAGTGGCCTCAGGCCTTGAGCAAAATTAGGGTTGACACACTTTTGCAAAGTACTAAAAATATAAATTAAGTTTCTTCTCGCAAACTGGGGCTCGTCATTTTGACGACTCACATGCTACAGTAAGAAGAGTGTTGGTCTGTAATAACTAAAGTATAGGAGATTAAAATATCCCAATTACACCTAGGCCTAATTCGATAGAATACCCGGTGCTAAAGGTGCATAAGGCGAAATAATTTCGTAACAAATTATCATAGATGACGTAAAATATTTCACCAATAATTCACCAGTCCAATCCCGAAATGAAATACAACGATGAGTGTTATTCTTCCGATTATCAAAACTGTTTAGATCAAGTACATTTTTAAACAAAAGCCAGATTTGCCGACGATGTTTTGTTTTGATGTGCCATCCGGATGGCTGGAATTATCAGGCCTTATGTTGGACGAGTTCGAGGAGAAGCTGTAGATACTAACCTTTATAATAACAGATGCCTACCAAAATTAATTGAATTCAATAGGACTCATTATCAGATTATGTAAATACTCTAATATGAAAAAGGAAATATGATGTGTTAGCATACGCGTGACTGGATTTACACTAATAGCGATTTGTATTCGTTAAATTTTATTAAACAAAAACCCTATTTCTAGAGTCAGTCTTAAACAAATATTTGCTTGGTTCCGTTATCATTTAAATGCAAACAAAACAAAACGTTTGTAGAAAATAACTAAAACTTAGCTATATGAATATCATGCAACCGAATGAATTAATTACTTTAATGTTGCAATTATACTATACTTTTAATGTTATGAAAATACTGTACTTTTAATGTTACGAAACTCCCATCCTCAATCTGCCTTATTTATATTACCCAATTTTGCTGAAAAAGACGGTTTCATAAAAATTTCAACGGAAATGCTTCGCTTCTCAGAGTCACCTAATGTGCTTGCTTGTTCGTCTATAGATATATTCAATTTTGTAAAAATAGGAAACATATACAGGTTTTTGCGCGTATATACTATTGTTGCTAAGAATAATTAAAATTTTGAGACTTGTGTGTTAAATCCGAATAATTATTTTTTAGATGAAGTAAATTCGGTGCGGTTTTTTGTCTTAAATAGATTATTATATTACTTCACCATATTCTAAAAGGTATTTTATAATAATTGTCTGTAATTGTACAGGACTGTGATTTTTTTCCCAGCATATATTCTCCAATATTTCTTGCGGAACCAATTTTCCATTTTTCATTATCTCTATCACGAGTTTCTTGACATTAAGAACAGCAGGAAAAGAATTGTCAGTGTTAGTTTCTATTCCTCCAGTTCTGGTCATCTTACTGCTGCGTATTTATGTACAAATTTCTTTACCGTCGTTTAGGGCAAAAATGGCGGATTACCTGACACTTTGGCACATTTAGTACAGACTCGCAAACCCTCATTATGTAAATACTTTCATATGGGATAGAAAATATCATGTGTTGGCATACGGATTCAAATTTGTTATTTAACAAGCGCGTGAATGGATTTACATCAATATCGATTCAGAGATATTCGTAAAATTTTATTAAACAAAAACCTTATTCCTAAAGTCAGTTTTAGTTCCGTTATCATTTAAATGTAAGCAAAATAACTGAAAATGTCTTATATGTTTTTATCTGCTGAGAAAGACAGCCAAGTATAATTTCCAGTGGCTGTCAAATATCTGCACTGAATGTCTACTAAGACAAAGGTCAGTTTAGAATGTTTTAAAATAAAATTCAAAATACGTTTAAGACGTCAATATATAATATATAACTAGGTATCCCGAAAAAAAAATTGTTTAAAAGTAATAGTTGCCTCAAGTTTAACTTATTTTGTTCTACCTTATTATAATACATTAATTATCAATGAAATAATTTTTGAGATAATTTTATTTAAAACACTGTTTGGCTTAGTCACTCTGGTTCACCTACTGGATTTGTTTCTGGGGCCAACCTAATATTTTCATCCACATCGAAAAGTGCTGATTACCAAGACAGCATGAATAATGAATCTTTTGAAAAGTGGCTAAAGGAAATGCTTATTCCAAATTTAGACAGACCCTCATTATCGTTCTAGAATTTTAAACAAACAACCAAATTCATCGTGGAGGAAAGTGACTTTTTCAGTGGCTATTAAAAAAAAATCAAAATCCCGCTTCAAATTTATTAAAAGCAGAATTGCCTTCAATAGCAAAATCTTTAAAAACAAAAAAGATTTACGCAGTGGATGAAATTTTGAGAGAACATGGGCATGAGGTTTTGCGCTACTACTGCCAATTAAATGCCATCGAGCTAATATTGACCGGCGCAAAATCTTATTATGAAAAACATGTTGGTGCAGGACTTTCATCAGTTTTAAAGGTATGGCAAGAGTCTTTAGATCATGTATCAGAGGACAATTGGAAAAAGGTGGTAGAACATACCGAAAAAATAATTATGGACTGGTGGAGAAAAACTGTTGTACAAATAAATCCAGTAATTTTTTTAGTATCTGAATATAATAGTGATACATCTGGAGATGGCTCAGATAGCGAATTTAAAATTGTATAATATTATTTTGTAGTGTATATATGTACTTATTACTTTTATTGTGTTAAATTTGTTTAGTGTTTCACGAATTTTAGACAAAGCCTTTTGTGCTTATGATATTTTTCCCAGTTAAATCCTATGTTTTGTATTTTTCTCTTTCAAGTGTCTCATGTTTAGAATTTAGTGTTGCACATTTTCCTTTAACAGAACATTGTGTAGCTACTAGGTTAGGTGCGTTTGATAAATGTTAATCTCAATTAAATAAACGATGTATTTGTTTATATCTTATTTTATTGCAATTAAGTAATTATTTATTTAGGCCAAACAAATATTTCTTTGAATAAACTCCTTTTTTATTTCAGTTAAAATAATTTCTTTTATCAGTGTGTAAATTTTTGTTCCTGTTCAAACTGGCTTATTAAAATGAAACCCCATTTTAACACAAGTTGACTGAAAACAACAAATATATTAATTTTATAATTTTGGCTATAAGTTTTTTAATCTTGGACTAAAATTTGGATTTAAATCAAAAGAATACGTAGCATCCTTTATTTAGAGAGGTTTTTAAAAGCTTTTGATATCAAAAATTTATTTATTTGACAAAATTTTAGAGCTTACAATCCTTTGGGTTCTCTTATTATCAGATATATAATATTATAGCACGAATACAGCAATTCAAATTAAATTAATTTTTTTTAAATTCTGAACGTACCCGAATCAAAACTGACAAACAAAACTTAACCTTGTTACCATCTGACTTGAAAGGTAAAACTCTTAGCTATTAATAATCTGCTATTTTTTATTTTTCTCATATATATATTTTGAGAAACACTACTGCTTTTTTCGATTTAATTCAGATGTTTACATGACGTCAGATCCGACTTACTAGACTGCCGTTTATTATATATCAACATTATGCGACCAAACGAATTAAGTACTATAATATTGCAATTATACTGTACTTTTAAAGATATGAAACTCCCGTCCTCAATTTCCTTTATTTACATTAGCCAATTCTGCTGAAACAGAATGAGGTTTCATACAAATTTCAATGGAAATGCTTCGCTTCTCAGAGCCACCTAATGTGATTGCTTGTTTATCTAGAGATATATACAATTTTGTAAAAACAGGAAACATATACAGGTTTTCACGCGTATATACTATTGATCAATCGCTAAGAATAATTAAAATTCCGGGACTTGTTAAATCCGAATAATTCTTTTTTAGAGGAAGCAAATTCAGTGCAGCTTTTTGCATTAAATAGACTATTGTATTACTTCAACCATATTCTAAAAGGCATGTTATAATAATTGTGTGTGTTTATACAGGACTCCAATTTTGTGATTTTTTCCGAGCATAATATTCTCCAGTATTTCTTGCGGAATCAATTTTCCATTTTTCATTATAGAGATAATGATATGGATGATGGATATTTACTAAAATACCATCTCCATAAGACTGTTAATTTTTAATCAAATTTGAAGTCAATCGGGTAAGTAATTGTTTAGCTAGGCTGCAAGCTGGCAGATAGATAGACGACGGAATAGAGAAAACGTATTTTTTTAGCATCTAGACACACAAAAACTTGAAGCTACATAAACCTTGGAGGAGAATTTATTTTCACGATTACAAACATTTTATTTGGCCACAATCTTGAATTCATACCATTATTGTATCTCTATATCACACTTAATTCTTGCACATTATTAAATTGGAAATCAAACTAATAAGTAGTTTTTTAGACTGATTTTTTAAATAATTTACTAAACCGCCATTTGGTTTCGCCATCTTGAATTCGTACCAAACATTCTTCATTTAATATTTACATAATACCTAATTTTTTGTCCAAAATTTCCTTGGAATTTTGGGGCTCCATAAACAGTTCCCGTCCCCCAATACTCTTCTCGAAAAAAAAAAATAGCGAAATGTATAAAAATTGTAGCTCAGTTAGTTTTTATCAATTTTGACCGCTTTCGCGGCATCTGAGGTATAGGCATATTGTAATCAAGGATTCTATAGCTGATAATAAATTTGGTAACAATTTATCACAGAATATTTTGCTTCTATATTAAACACTTTTTTAGTACTATTTGCTACTGTATTAATCACTTTTTTATAGAATGAGTTGATCAAATACGCTTTTCTGATTTCATATATATTATACTCGTTTACGCGTATTTTACGTCACGAAAAACGAGATATCGCTTGCTAAAGGCAAAAAATCTGCTGCAAAAGAGGATCCAAAGTGTTCAGCCCGCCAAATGACAGGGATAACGATTAAGTCTATAAATCAATCAGATTACGTTGTGTGTTGCATTTTTATTAGCAAGCCCTGAAGGAATCGTCTTTAATTTAATCTTTGGAGATTTCCGAGTAATTTATTGCTGTTTGGAATTAATATCAGTAGCAGTCTATTTTAATGAAAAGACGTTCCTGACATAGTCAAAAACACTTAAATATAATATAGCAGCTTCTATGAACCATCTACCTCATAATCAGTATGAACATATATGTATAGAGTATCATAGGTGTGTATGTAAAGCACTCAGAAGTATTGCCTAAGGTTTTTACTCAGTCAAGCAAAGTCCGATCAAGTTTCGGCTAAAAGCGTTTAATAGGGCGATTTTTTGGACCTAATTTCAGTAAAAAATGTTGTCAATGTGTTATTGATTTGCTTATTATACTTACAGGATATTTTAAATGGCTGCTCTTAGCTTATTCAACCGACGATTCTTATTTCCTTGGATATTTTTTTAATCACAAGGGTCATATCTCAGCTCAACATTTTATTTGACTTTGTACGTTACAGAGCTTCTGAGATAAAGATAGTCATCTTGCGTGAGCCAACTTTACATCCAGTGGAGAAGTATATACAATTCCTTAACTTTGATAAACAATCGGGATGGAATATAGTACAAATATATCACATGCCCCTGCTGCTTATAATGGAAAATGCAGCAGAAGTAGAATAAACATTTGTGATTGTTTTCACCGTTGATTCCGGCACAAAAATATAGAAAAACAAAATAATTTTTTTTTTACTTGATTCGTGATCAGACTGATATTTTGTACAGGAGGGTTGGTTGGAATTGGTCAATAATAAATCTCTAGAAGCTCAGAATTTTATTCTAATCTACGTTTCGACCTATGTAAGGTCATCCTCAGGACTCTAAAAATATTTTTCATTGTTTACATCATGCGTTACATATTTAACAATAGTTACATAATGGTTATAGATCTAGAGGAATATTATTAGACTAACATAATTAAAATGAAACATACTAAATAGCTTTAAGCAATGAAACATTCACAATTCTTTTATGAGACAATACGAAATTTACAAAGATTTAGATTAAAAATTATTATCATAAGAGGTGCAGTAGTACATACATATATATAAAGACACTTATTTTTAAAAATCAATCATACACTAATTTCTATAATCATCAGGATATTTGCTACTTACAAACAAGGCAGAACTCTATGTCAAATTAGAACATATATTTAAAACTGGAAAAACTATTAGATAAAGGATTTTAAAAGATCGTACCATGGCCTAGCTAGTACTAAAATAAATATATTTACTTGTCTGTACCTTCGCATACCATCAGTCGATATCTCACTTCTAAAAAAATTTGGAATTTTGATTTATTTATGGTTTTTTAAAATTTACAGCTCGCAGATATTTTTATTGCTATAGAGGGTGTTGACAAAATTTAATTATGTTAAAGTATGTGTACTTAAATTGTCAACGTCTTGTTTTTTGTTGACACTATTAAGGTGTTTTTTTATTTCTATCATTTCGTTCAGAATTCGTTTTTTTGTAATTGGTTTGTTTTCCAATAATTTTTGTTTCATGAAAGTTAAAGGGGTGTCCTAAATTTTCGAAATGTTCTGCTAGGGCAGTCTTGCTGTTTGTATTTATTAAGGCTTACTATACTTTTATGTCCGGATATTTTTGTTTTGAGGTATCTCCCTGTCTGTCCTACATAAACTTTATCACATTCAGAACATGGAATTCGATAAATAACATTACTTTCATCAAAATACAAGAGTTCTAACCACACTACACCCCTACTTGTTACGTTCTGGACGCGCGTTTCGCTAACCAAGTTAGCATCATCAGCAGATGATTTAAACTGTTAGTTGTAAACTGTAGTTTATATCATCTGCTGATGATGCTAACTTGGTTAGCGAAACGCGCGTCCAGAACGTAACAAGTTGTGGTGTAGTGTGGTTAGAACTCTTGTATTTTGATCTATCTTCCACCACAGGTTCCAGTGTTAGGAATTACTTTCATAATCAAGCGGTGTTGTCGTTTTTAATTTTGAGTAGAATTTCTTTACTGTATTTTCGGTTTTAAAGGCTACGTTAAGGGAATCGTTATTTAGTTCTCTAGATAGTTTTTCAGATAGGTCTTTGATATAGGGGATTTTTAGATAGGTTGTTTCTTTTTTGTTTTGAGTTTGGTTATTTGTTTGCGGAGATTTGTTTAGAATTTTAGTTATCAATTTAGTTGCATAGTCATTTTTTTGTAGATATGTTTTAATATTAAAGAGGTTTTTGTTGTGGAAATCTTGAAAGTTTAGAAATCTTTCCGAGAAGGTTGGTTTGTGAAACCAGTCAGTCCTGATTATATTATCATCCGTTCTTATTAGCATTAAATCCAGGAAGGATATTGACCTATTGTTTTCTTTTTCAACAGTAAATTGAAGTCGTGGATGAAAGTTATTAAATATAGTAACCAACGTATCTATTTGGTCTAACGAAACGCAGGTTATTATGTCATCAACGTATCGTTTAAAAAATGGCAAGTTAAAAGGTAATTTTTTGATACAAGTTTCTTGTAGTTCCGACATGATGACATCCGAGCAACTTGGTGATAAGCAATTGCCCATGCCAAGACCATATATTTGTTAATAGAATTTATTCTCGAATGCAAAATAGCTGTTATCAAATGCAAATTTTAAAAGCTCTATAAATTCGTTAAGAGACAAATTACTGTGGTCTTGTATCATGGACCACTTTCGACTTAAGATATCGAGTGTAAGGTCCGTTGGTATATTGGTAAACAGAGACACTACTATCCAATGATACCAAAACATAGCCATTTGAAAATTTTGCAACAATGACACAACTTCGAAAGAGTTTTTTGTATGATATTCATCTTTTTCAAAAACATAACTTATTAATTTTGAGAGATATTTTGTCAGATTATAAGTTGGAGAATTAACAAAACTTACTATTGGTCTAAGAGGAATATTTTTTTATGTATTTTTGGTTGAAAGTACATTTTAGGAAAAGTGCCGTTGTTGCATTTTAATTTTTTTCCCTCATCTTTGGTAAGAGATGTTGATTTTACCAGGTTATCTATTAATTTATTTAATTTATTTTGGATTGTTGTTGTTGGGTCTCTTTGTATAGGTAAATAAGTATTTTGGTCTGATAATAATTGACAACTTTTTTCGAGATAATATGTTTTTTTCATTGCAACGGTAGTATTGCCTTTATCTGCTTTTAAAATTAGAATATCCGTATTTTGCTTTAAAAATATTTTTGTATGATTTTCGTCCTGCAAAATTATGCCATCCCTACGTTTATTGTCTTTGGTATGCATGTAATTGGTAATGATGTTTGCCTTGTTTCTTAGTTCAGTTCTTTTATTTTCCTCTTTGTTATGTTCTAATATGTATTCTAGGTCAATAATAAGTGTTTCTATTGGAATATTTTTACGAGTATACGGCAAATTAAAATGTTCCCCTAAAGACAGTAAATTCTTTACATTATCTGGAAATACCGTATCTGTCAAATTATTAAACCATTTTTCTTTTTCATTCCTAATACCGTTGTTAGTTTGTTCTAATAATAGCAAATTTAATTTGTTTTTTTGTTTTTTCTTAATTGTATCAAACATTTTGTTATAAGAAGTTGTTTGTGTAGTAGAAAACGAGTTAAAAACTTCTCGAGGTAAAGTTACAGAGAGACGGGGTTTTGTTGTTTATCAAGTATTGTCACTTTATAGTGACAATATGATATTTCCAGGTTTAAAGCCTTAAGTTGAAATTGTGTAAATAAATTAGCACACTTGTTGACGAAAAGATTTTCTTCAGTCAACAAATATTGCAAACATGATACAGATCTACTCAAATGAATGGGTAACACACGCTTTTGTCGGCATTGTAGTAAGAATTTTGTATGATTTTTGTACTTAGCTATTTATTTGTTCGTATTCGCCCATATCTTCATGTCGTTACATACTTTTTGGCCATAATTACGTTTGATGGTTTCTAAGAATCCCATGTTATCTAGTTCCTTTAATTTTTAATATCCAGAACTTGATTTATTTTCTATATCTCTTCTATTCTCAGAGGATCCTGAGGATGACCTTATATACGTCGAAACGTAGACTAGAATAAAATTCTGAGCTTCTAGAGATTTATTATTGACCAATTCCAACCAACCCTCCTGTACAAAAAGAATATTTCTCGTGAAAGTGTTTGCAGCCTGTTTGATGCTATAAAAATATTCTACTAATAACTATGCCAGCCTAGAACGCCATCTAGGACATTAGGACATTTATTAATATTAATGAAAAGTTTCTAGAATTGATAGGCGCTACTAATTTTAATTAACGAAACTATCAAGACATTTTGAACTTGGAATTGTACAGTACCCATAAATCTAGTCTAAGTTTTACATTTAGCAAATTGTTGGCTTTAAGAAGTAAAAATCTGTAAAAGTCAAACCTTTTTTTAAGCTAACCTGCATTTAAGTAACTCTATCTCTACTCATGTAATTTTAGGACAATTTGTAAGTTTACATTTTTTTACGCTATGACCAAACTATATAGTATTCTTTACTTTTTGCCCAACATAAAAGTGTACCAAAATTCACAATTTGTTGGAAGGTTTCAACTATAAATTTGAAAAGGCGAAATTTACAAAGTTCTTGCTGTTAATAGACTGTAAAAGCTTTGTGAAACTACTTCAAAACTTACCTTACCAGCATAATCTATGTAGCAGAATATTAAAACGATGCCCATATTAAATTCTCTCGCCATTGCATGAGAGGTCAAACATTTTAGGGACATTTTAGGAACAATTAAATTATCTTGCTGTCTGAATTCCAACGATAATAAAGGACTGTCAGGCTGGAATTATTTTTATTGCTTCGCTTTTTTGTTCCATGAAAAATGACTAAATGGAACGTCAAAAACTATTCATGAAATCTCTGATATTGCTGCGTTTATTATTAAATTTCATATATGTAAAAGCGCTTTTTAAAATATGCATTTATTTATAGGCCATTAATTAAACAACCATTCAATGTACTATCATAAACAAAAGTCATTCTCTAAGAATGGCTGATATAAATAATGTTAAAATAAAAGGTATGCCTTTCGAATATTCCCAAAATGCGGGTCGAAGATAGAGAAATAATTAAATCGAATGGTTTCACATAATTAACTTTGATTAAGTAGTATACTATAGTATTATATATATATAAACTAGTTAGTTAATAGCATCTGCTGATGATGCTAACTTGATTAGCAAAACGCGCATTCAGAACGTAACAAGTTGTGGTCCATGATTTTTGGACCCTATACGTGAAGAAGCTTATCAAAGGCAGAATTATTTGTCCGAATGGCCGTTAAACTTCCTACTAATTTATCTGCGGACGTTATTCACTTTCTTGTTCTATATATATATATATATATATATATATATATATATATATATATATATATATATATATATATATATATATATATATATATATATATATATATATATATATATATATATATATATATATATATATATATATTTCTTGTATATATATATATATATATATATATATATATATATATATATATATATATATATATATATACGTATAAATATTACTTTACAGAACACTTTACCGTTTTCAATTACTTTATGTATTGTTTTATCAAACAAAATATTAGGACGTCAGTAAATTTAAGGAACGGCAATACCTATTACATATTACGTATTAGATATTTCATTAAATATTTAGCTGTAAAATATCTTTCTTCACAAAAATCCCTAAAAATGAAGGGTAAAGTTGTATTGTTGGTCGTATTTTTTAGAATCACTATAGCTAGCAGCTAATTTGCAACTGGAATTTGGATTTAAAAAGAAACATATTTTTGGGTTTTTCGCCACTATTACAAAATGATGCGGTTTGCAGCATTGTTTATATTTTAATTAATTTTTTGCCTCATTGAAAGTTTTTTTTTCTGTATTATACGAAGAGACCTAGAGACCTAAGAAATGCAATTTTTTACTTAAAAAATTTTACTTTTAAATTGAATATCCAGTATATTTTTACATCAGGGGAAAGCTCTTCCTTTGAACTTTTTAAAAATGTGTGTGTCATGCCTTTATTTTTAAAGCGAAGCTTGGTATGAGCTGTTTAAAATGTGCTTGCATGATAAGAAAATTTTCTTCAGAAATTTCGCACTTACTACAATAATGTCAATCAAATTGACATTATTACATAATCTAAGCCAGCGGAAGCCGACATTACCATGGTGGTTATCGTATGTGTTGTTATTCCTGTTCTTTGGAATATTAATCAGAAATCTCTTTTTTTTTTGGAAATTAATTAGTTAAATTAATTATAAAAAAATGCAATCTTTTAACTCAAAAAATCTTCTAAAGACACTACCGATAAGAAGTTTTGTTTAAAAACGATCTAAACTACTTTTCTAATTCAAATAATCATGTTTGTTTTGCAAAAGTTAAATTTCAAAATTGTCAACAAACACAAGGTCAACATTTTTAAATAATGATTTATTTAAAGACAACAGAAAAAGGTTTTAAATTAATGTTCAATATGTTGACCATTCTCCTCAATGCATTTTTGTAGGCGAAAGTGAAGGTTACTTTACGGATGTTCATCTTCAGTTCGTCAAAATTATGTAAAATAGAACTGTAGCAGCTATCTATAACATAGCCTCATAAGAAAATCAGACACAATTAAGTGCGGTAAATAGGACGCCCATGGTATCGGATGGTCTCTTTCTAGCCACGTATTGAGAAAAGCGCGCTCTACGGATTTTCTCCTTATAAGAGCAAAACGGGGTGAGGCGTCGTCATGTTGATAATAAGCACTTCCAAAAATTTGTAGCATATCGGCATAGATTTCGCCCTTTTTCTCGGAAAAGAGAATACTAAAGATTAACTTTAGGAGTGTCCCTCTAAAACTCATTGTAAATTCGCAGATTTTCAGTATCCCTAATTCTACAGTAATGTTTGTTGCGACGTCCACGTAAATAGAAAGTCGCTTTGTCAGACAATGGTAAGTATGACATTTGGCTACATTCTAAGGAGATCTGTTATTGTGTGACAAATGAACCACCTCTATTCGCATGCACTGGGTGCAATTTTTAAAAAATTTGAATTTTTTAAGTATCCAATTTTCGAACAGCAAGACATCTTTAACGTTCGCTTTTATATCTGGTGGATTACGTAGTACGCTAGCCATTTTTCTTACAAACATTTTGTAATTATGGGCTCTTAAAATTTCTTGCACATAAAGCCTCTCTAGATAAATATGATCATTTAAGTTTTTTAAAAATGTGGTCCAGCGCAGTGAACCGGCTTTTTAACATTTTTGGTAATATGTCGTAATTGTATTGGGTGCCTCTTGAAACCTTGCTTGAAATCTTCTTTTCATAATTACAACTGATTTTGTCTCAGAATAGAGTAACCTGAATAAATTCCACATTAAACAGTCACGCTCTAAAAATTCGAAAGTTAAAAATTAATATTTCAACGCAAATAAATGAAAACACATACAGTAGCCACCATGGTAACGACAGCTTCTCGCCGATTCAACTCAGACTACTTGATAACTTTAATTAAATGCAGTAAATGCCAAAGTCTTGAAGGAAATGCTTATTCTGCAAGCACGTCTTCAAAGCTTAATACCAAGCTTCGTATTCTATAAATTTTTGAAAAGCTTAAGGAAGGAGCTTACTCTTGATGTAAAACATACGGGGGCATTTAATTTAATAAAAAAACGAGATTTTTCAAGTTAAAAAACGTATTTTTTTGGCTCACTGGGTCAATGCGGAAAACGAATTTCAATGGTGCAAACCGCATCCTTTTATCACTTTTAGTTTATTAATTATAGGCTGTTACCATGTTTCAGTTTAGGCTGGGACACCATATATTAGTAAACATTCTAAGCGCATCCAGAATATAAGAACGAAAGGAAAACTTCAAAGGTCAGAAGATTCTGGGACAGTTGTAACAACAATTAGAAAACTTACATTGAAAATATACACATCTCCGAATTCTTCAAAAATGAAGTAAAATATAGATTTTTCAATGAAAGTGAATTTGAATGTACGCCACCAGAAATAAAGGAAAAAGCTACAAGCGTCTCGCTAAACCTTTTGCCGGAAACTTCCAGATACAAATATGAGACCGCGTACATGAAATTTCAGCAGTGGAAAGCAAGAAGCAATGTAAAGTCATGTTCGGAAAATGTGATGCTAGTATATTTTGAAGAACTATCGAAGAAATACAAAGCATCCACATTGTGGTCGATATTCTCTATGCTTAAAGCCACCTTAAAAGTAAAGCGCAATATTAATATTTCCGATTATATGAAACTACAGTCGTTCCTAAAACGAAAATCAGAAAAATATACACCAAAGAAGTCCAAAATTCTAACGGAGGAGGATTTTCAAAATTTTTAAATTCAGCATCGGATGAGCAATACTTGTTAATAAAAGTACGTACTAAAAGCAAATTTTATGGCATATATTTTTTTAATTGTAAACATTGCAAAAATGTATTAAATATTATACGTTTAAACTTTCAGGCCGCAGTTGCTATCGGTCTAGCAGGAGCTTGTAGACGTGACGAATTGCATAAATTATCAGTCAATGACATCAAAGATTTAAATTCGGCTATGCTGATCAAATTAACAAACACAAAAAATAAAATACCTAGATCATTTACTCTGATTGGAAACTTCTACAATATATGTAAAAAGTTTGCCAATCTCAGACCCAGTAATATATCCGAAAACAGATTTTTCTTGAATTATCAAAATGGAAAATGCACTAGACAAGCTGTAGGCATCAATAAATTTGGACGCATGGCTACAGAAATAGCCAATTTTTTGACACTGCCCAACCCAAGCGAATATACAGGCCATTGCTTTCGGCGTTCATCGACAACAATACTCGTTAATGCTGGTGAGGATTTAACTCTTAAACGCCATGGAGGATGGTGTTCATAGACGATTCAATTGGGAATAAATTAAAAATTGCAAACAAAATTGCAGAATCTGTAGACCAAACTTCGACGTCCTGGTCCTCACATGAATTGCAAGAATCTGAAACTTCCCCGCTGGAGCCGGTTCCTTCATGTTCACGAAACATAACGGAGAACATAACATATACGAATTCCATCAATAAACCAGATATGCCAGCACACAGTTTCCAAAACTGTACAAATGTAACCATAAATTATACCTTCAAATAAAGCTACTTTACTTTATATTTTGCGCTATTAACGTTAGATAATTTGTTAGATTTTGTTGTGATTGAATAAACTATGTGATGTACTTAATTGTTTAAGCCTAATCGTGAATTGAACTTTTGTTGTTAAAATTAACCTCTTGCCATGTTCGCTTATAATCTCCCTAGTGCTTCAATTATTTCCAGAAATTTTTCGAGTACAGATTTTTCGAAAATAATTCCGAGTCGAACTGAGGGATAATTTTCAAAGAAAAATTGTGGACGGGAAAATATCGGATTATTAATTCAAGCGCGTGGGAGATTAGGTAAGAAAATTTCACACGAGTTCAAACTAAAATTTAAATAATAGGTAATAAAAATATCTACAAAGAATAAAGTTCGGCACGTATTAATTCGTAGTGTCAGTTGTTATTCTCATTCTAATTATGTATTTTCCTTGGATCTTAGTAAAATAAAACAATTCATATCGCTTTAGAAAAATGTTGAGTTAATGATCTTGAATGAATTTGTGCTACTAAAGTAATAGGAAATTTCACTTTTTATGAAATTTGATATAAATTTGATGTTTCTATCCATTATCAAATTAAACTTAAAAAATATATATATATTCCTTGGATTTTAGTAAAATAAAACATTCCATATTGGATTAGAAACATGTTAAATTAGTGATCTTAAATTAATTTGTGTTACTAAAATAATATGAAATTGTATTTTCATATGAAATTTGATGAAAAGGACGTTAAAGCATATCGTTTTTATCCTTTATCAAATTAGTCTTAAAATATATATATATATATATTGTTTGGATTTTAGTAAAATAAAACATTCCATATCGGATTAGAAACAAGTTAAATTAGTGATCCTAAATAAATTTTTGTTACAAAAATAATAGGAAATTTAATTTTCACATGAAATTTGATGTGACATTGAAGAATGTTGTTTTTATCCTTTAAAAATTAATCCTAAAAATAATATAAATAAATTTAAAATAAAACATTCCATATCGGATTAGAAACAAGTTAAATTAGTGATTTTAAATAAATTTGTGTTACTAAAATGATAGGAAATTTCATTTTAATATGTAATTTGATGTGACGTTGGTAAAAGCGTGTCGTTTTTATATCCTTTATCAAATTATTCTTAAAAAAATATATATTCCTTTGATTTTCGTAAAATAAAAAAATCCATATCGGATTAAAAATATATTAAATTATTTATATCAAATACATTTGTCTTACTAAAATAATAGGAAATTGGATTTTCATATAAAATTTGATGTGACGTAAGTAAAAGCATATCGTTTTTATCCTTTATCAATTGTATTTTAAAAAATATATTTGCCTTGGATTTTAGTAAAGAAAACATTCTTTATCGGATTACAAAAATGTTGAATTAGTGATCTTGAATAAATTTGTGTTACTAAATTAATAGAACATTTTATTTTCATATGAAATTTGCACATCTTCTTTTATCCTTTATCAAATTAATATTAAAAATGCACTAAGCTTGGATTTTAGTAAAATAAAACATTCCATGTCGAATTAGAAACATGTTGAATTAGTGATCTTGAATAACTTTATGTTACTAAAGTAATATGAAATTTTATTTTCTTTCAACTTTTAGTAAAATAAAACGTTTCATGTTAGATTAGAAAAATGCTGAATTTATAACTGATGTTGAATAAATTTGAGTTACTAAATAAATAGCAAATTTTATAACAGTATATATTCCCTATAACCGCCACGAAGTTACTACAATTTTAGGAAATGTAGTTTTAATACATTTTTGAAACACTAACACATAAAAAATTGCAAAAAATATCTTACTGTTTTTGAAATATAAAACAGGTTTGGCGCCGTGCAGGTAATATTTTTAAAATTTTATGAAAAATAATTCGCCTCAACTGAAATTTGCACCCAGGCCTTACCGGGACAACGTATTAACCAACCGAGCTAACGAGTCCTGTTTCATTTTTACCTTATCGGGGAACATATGCATCATCAATTTCAGTGTTGAGTGTGAATTTGAATTTCTCAATGTTCTCAAATAAATCCAACACAGAATTGAAAAATAACAGCAGATATATTACTAATTATATTTTTAATAAATTATGTAATATTTCATAGTATTCTTGATATACATCTTCTCGTCGCATAGGTGAATAGATAGGACTCGGCACGTCGCTAGTACTGATCATAAAATTTCGATGTTTGAGAACGTATCAATAGTATTTTGACACTACTTTATTTCTTTTTGTATTCCCCAAACGGTTCAACGATGGTTGGTTATCAAGAAGGGTTTCTTGTATCTTCTTAAACAGGTTCTCCTCCAATAGTTCTATACCAGCTTCCTTTACTAAATATTTTAAAAGTGGCAATTTACGGTGTTGTTTCTCTATTTCTTCGACACTTTCGTAAAATTTACAAAAGCCGTACTTATTAATTTTTTCCATCGGTGTCAAACTGCTACTTGGTTATTATATAGATGTTAAGAAAAACTATGTATTTGATGATACTGATTAATTATTGTATACAATGTACTATTTCTTAAGTGGGTATCAAAGGAATGTCAAATAGTTAGTGGAATTTGTTGTTTTGCTAAAACGTAGATAGATTTGCACAAATGTAAAAAGCATAATTTCCTATATTACTGGTCAATAAAATTACTTAGAATATTTCTGACCTCGACAAATAATCTCATTTAATTAAACAACATATTTTATAGTATTGAATTTGGTTTAGAATGACTAATTCAATTAATTTTATTTGTTACAGTTTTGACTTCAGTTGGCGTTGACTTCGTCTACCATGACCGTTATCCGGGAATTTGGTTAATGTAAGTAAAGTCAATTACTATACTTTTAGTGTTGTTAGTTTATTTTTTATAATTATATTACGACTTCCTGTTTTAGCAGGGCAATTATGTTTGGGCTAATATTAGGAATAAAATGGAGTCCTCTATATTGCAATCAAGAGAAACGATAATTTCTAAGTATTTTTTAAGAAAGAAGCATGTTTTACTGGCAAAGAAACAAAACTTTTGAAATCATCATGCATCGAATGAGTTAAATTCTCATTCTACTCTTAAAAATTATTTAAGTAAAATATTAGAAACAATGCGCTATGGTTTCAGTATTGCAGGACCTCTGCCAATGTCTACATTTAGATATCTAATAAGATGCGATAATTCTTTACATCAATATATAATTGATACTAAAATTATTATAATACAGTTAAGAACAAAAGATATACGAGAGTTTATTTAATTACTTTCAAATTAATTACCTACTTTAGTGCTATTTCATGTTAAACGAGATGGCCCGGCAGACCTTGTTCTGCCTTTCCTGATAGATGGCGTGATAAGTTTCCGGTGGAATTATAGCAGTATGAGGCGCATTCACCACATCGTCCAAAATGCTATTGAAGAAAAATATATTGGTTTTATAGAAAAAATACACAATAAAGCAGTACAGAAAATACACTTGAAAGTTATCGGTAACCAGACGATCATTTAAAAAAAATCATGTAAATTGGATCAGTGCAACGCTTTCACGAACTTGCTGAAGATTCCGGCTTAGTTTAAATATATATATATATATATATATATATATATATATATATATATATATATATATATATATATATATATATATATATATATATATATATATATATATATATATATATATATATATATATATATATATTACGTACCTACTTTCCCCATATTGCCCATTTATTTCGCGTTATTATCATTATATAGAATATGAGCACTGAGTACCAAATGGTTATTATTTTTTTGACAAGGGCTGGTCTAGTATGGTATAGTTTCCTGCATCGAGGCCAGAATAACTTTTTTAAACTATCATGTGACGATAAACTAAACCTGGCGGAATTCAAAATGTGTTCCTGTTATGACGAAGAAAACAATTAAGTATTATTACCTTAATTATGCCGCCTATATGTGCAAAGTTCTGCAGAACTAACGCTAGATTGTAAAAGGCGTCTAGAGTATATAGTACCTTTATTTAAGTTAAAAATTCAAATAAGTATAAAATCAAACGTTCACTAAGAGTTAGGCTGACTTTTCTTTAAGTAGTCGTTAATTTTCATGAATGTTCTTGTATGTAAGATGGAGAGGATTTCACTTAATAACTTGAAACCGTGAAATCTGAAGTATTGAATTGCCAATATTTAAATTAAATCTTGTAGTATTGAATTGTCAATATTTATCCAACGGCTACATCTTTGTTGAATCTATTATTCTGCGACCTACAATTTGACCTGATTTTGTATTGCAGCTCTGTGCAAAAATTTCTATGCTATCTGTACATTTGCACTATTCATAATAAATGGTCCGTAATGTGTTTACTACTAGATAGAACTACTAGATAGAAATAGATAGAAAGATTAAGGGCATGATGCATTGAAATTGTCTTTAAAAATGATTTTGTAAAGTCCATTATGAGTTTCGACAATCTAGAGGTCTGTAAAACTAATGGATTAGCATTACCATCTTCAACTGACAATTGTCTTTCACCAAGTCACACGTCACATTCGATGATTAATGCCTAATTACTTAAGTATCTTTCTATACCCCTGGTCAACAATATCATTATTTCGAAAAATGTTTCTTGGGCCTTTGCGTCTCTAGCAAATTCATTATGAAGCATATTGACATCATGGTTTCATGCATCAGAGAAATATGGACCATGTACCATTAATAAGTAGCTATTGGATAAAACAAAAAAAACTAGTTCGATTACATCATATCCCATGTGAACAAAATATGACCGGCGAAGAACTGGGAAATTCGTAATATGTTCTACCTACAAAAGCAATCACTTTTGATTGTTGTTATATGTTAGCAAAACACAGTAACCTGTCTTGTAATATAGTCGTCTCTGGAAATAGCGTTAATTATTTAATATTTTCCGGTGCATGTGTTATTAATATTACTAAATTTTATTTTTTATTACATTGCTTCTTAAAAGCTGTCTGAGAGGCATAATAAAAAGTAAATCTTTTTCGTGATTTTACTTAAACAGTAAGTAGTATAAAGATAGGCAAACTGTTTTTTAGTTATTAGGGCTCTACAAGAGTAAAACTGTTTTCACCTTCGTTTTCTTATATAATTATCTTAGCTATATTTCTTAACTCGTGAAGGGGAACTGTTAGTTGTACACCTTTGATCCTAAAGGGTGTGTTAATAGATTAGAAAACAAGCAAAAACGGCTGAAACAATAATTCCTAATCCATCAAATGACGTCAGCACACGCAAACTCAGTCTGAAGCATAAATATTTTGTATTTAGAAAATGTGGGCTTAGCACTTGCATGACAGACTCAATACATTGATTTCACCACCACAAATGGCGCAACTGATTGGATTTTGAGTTAGAACATTAAACTGTGGGCATGTTGGATCATGTTGTATTATTTTATTTTAACTAAAACTGAGTGCTTATAATTTAGACATACTATGTTATTACTTCGTCTATTGGCATAGGTGGCGGAAACAAGCTCCCGTTTCGCAACATTTTCATCGGCATGTAACTTAGCCATTCGAATCACTTGATTTTTACTTCCCTTAAAAGAGTAGTATTGTAATCGTGAAAAAATGATCCTCCGAGATTTTTTTCAGATCTTCATGTTTTCTCAATTCCGTCGGCGTGTCTGTCTGTTCGAGGCGTAGCTAAAAAACTACTTATCCGATTGACTTCAAATTTTGGTCACGAATTAAATATCATATAGGGATGAACAGACTGGTAACATTTTGGTAAAAATCCAATATAGCAAAGCAAAATGGCGGCCCAGTGAATTCCTAAAATAGTTATTACTAAAAAACTACATATCCGATTTATCTCAAATTTTGTACAAAAATCAAGTATTATGTAGGAATCAACTGGTAAAATTTTGGTATGAATCCAAGATGCCTGAACAAAATGGTGGCTTAACAAAATATTTAAAAATTCAGCCTAAAAATACTACTTTATGGAGTCATATCAAATTGTGTGCCATAACTAGTTGTGGTATAGAGATGTACTGGTAAAACTCTGGTACTAATTTAAGATGGCGGAACAAAATGGCAGCAAAATAAAATATTTCTAATCGTGAAAAAATCATCCTCTCAGGTTTAAAATACCTTCACGTTTTAGGCTCCCTAGATCCCAAAAAATATGTTTTATCAATTCTCTCGATCCACCTGTCGGTTTGTCTGTCTGTCAGTTCGCGACATTGTTTAAAAACTACTTATTTATATTGACTTCAAATTTTGTTCAAAAGTTAGGGGTCATATGGGGATGACTTGGTAATATTTTGGTAAACATCCAATACGCCGGAAGAAGATGGCGCCCTAGTAATTACTAACAAAAATAATTATCTAATTTACCTGAAATTTTGCTCGAAAATTAAGTGTTTCATAGGAATGAACTGATAATGGCGGCCTATAAAATATTTTAAAAAATCAGCCTAAAAGTCTGTATATTATAGGATAATTTCAAATTTTGTGTAAGTGTAATATAAACCGGTAATGTTGTGGTACGAATTCATGATGGCCGAACAATGGTGGCCTAATAAAATTTTTCAACAAAATGGTGGCCTAATAAAATTTTTCAAAATTCAACGTAAAAAAAAAATTTATTTAATTGACTTTAAATTTTGCAGAAAAAATAATTGTGATATAGGGATATACCGATACGAATTCAACATGATGTAATAAAATGACGGAGTGCGCCAATGTAAAAACTGCTTATTGAATGTATTTTAAATATTAAATCAAATGTGGCAAAGGTACAAAATGGTAAAATAGCCCCTTATAAAATTGTTTGTATTGAACTATATTGGGTCATACGTCACTATTCCTAATAAAGGAAATATAATTAGAGGCAAGTTCCGGGTAAAGGAAATTTTTCCATTCTTTTAAAATTTTATTGCAAATTTAGCAACGATACCTAACCAGTGTTAATAGGTATATTAATGCAGAATATAGCAACAAATATAATTAAGCAACAATCTTTGATAATTTTCTAGTTTTGCGCATACACATGTCAGTAAATGACGTAATCCTGCTTAAATAATCAAATAAAACTTAGCAGTACTAAGCAAATAAATGTAATAATGTTTTCTAATATTGATTTAAAATGGACCAACTAATTCTTCTTAAATCTTTACCTGTAAAAATAAATGCTTTTTCTCGCCATTAAAAATCAAACTAACCAACAGTTATGCAAAAAGTCCAATATTTTACCAACAGGTCTTATACTTAAAAATAACTAGGCACTAAATATCTACATATATATGTTAGGTTAATTAGTCTAAATTAACTGTCAAAAAATCACTTGTTACCAAGAACATTTATTTAAGAGGAAGTGTTGATATGTAATTATTATTAAACTACTGAAAAAGAGTATATATTTTTTTTTAGGATTAAATGTACACATTTCAAACTTATTACAGCATTTTATAAGTAAGTACTATCTTAATGAAATATGATAAAAATACTAACCTTACAAGAAACCTGAATATTATGAAGAAATATGTATTTATGGCAGATTAATTAATTAGGCTTATCTTGAATTCCATCTAATGTATTATATATATTATATACAGCACTTATTTGCCACTTAGGTTCAATATTTCGGTTCAGTAATTAAATGAGTATAAAGTAAATCAGTAAATCAACAATCATTTGTGTAATAACATGGCTACAAAGTCGTTATAAATCAACACTCTATATATGAATCAAGACTATCCATTTTACTTTTACTTAGACAGTTTATAGACCGATTAAAAGTATTTAAAAATGAATTTATTATACAGGGTGTTGACAATAAATTCAAAAATTCAAAAAAAATTCAGGAAGTTTAGCCAAAACCGTTTTTCAATATAATTAGTGCCTGGTCCTTTCGCATGTTTTACCGTTTCTTTCAAACTAAGGGATTTTCGTACGTTTTCAGGAGATTGTTTATCAAAAAAAATTCAAATATCTATGCCAATGTCTTCTAAAATCATTAATTTTTATGTGCTCATACCCCTACAACTTTCGATAATCTACATCTAAAAATTTAATCCCCGCGAGACATTGACCTTGACCATGTTTTGGGGCAAATTTGAAACGAATCGGTTGGGCCGTTCTTAAGTTATAATGGGCGCAAATATTGTTTAAAGATACATGCACATACAAGCATATACATATCCGTACACACATTTTTTTGTCTAGAAATATGTTTTTCCTATTCTAGAGACACTAAAACGTCAGAAATTTTATTTTTCGAAAATCTTTGCAAATTGCAAACCAATTTTATTAAAATTAACACCTTTTTTTGCAAAAAAGTATCTGTTGGAAACCTACCTGTATACAGGGTTACTCACCGTGAGTGGCCTATTAGACGTTTATGGAGATCCGATTTACGGATCGTTTTAAAATATTGATTACAAACGTAACCAGCTATGATCTATCTTTCTAAAATATTTTCAGTTCCGCGGTGTTGCCGCTTCTACACGAAGGCGGTGGCAACATCTTTATTTCAAATCGAACACCCTGTATATTTTTCAATTTTCGGAATCTACGTTAATTTCTGACTAACTTTCTTAAATATTTTTCTATATCTATCTGTTCTTGAGATATTGATTAGGGTTCATTTTTTTAGCGGAAACAGGGCTTTCAAAAATCTCTAATATTTCCTTGCTCTAGAACAATCTGAACCTGAAATTCTGGTTAATATTATGCAATGCCCGTAAAGATTTACATCTTTCGCCATATTAATACCAGAGTATACAGGTTGGTCCAGAAGTATAAGTTTGTTAGTAACTTATAAAAATGGCCTAATATGAAAATTTATAAACGGTACACCCTACATATGATTACTGATTTGAAATGCAGATAAATGTAGATTTTTAACTATATATAGGTTCCCTATACCTAACTCGTCAAGTTTTCGATTTATAAACATTTGTTTATGACTTTTCATAAAACGTGTAAGGCTTAACGAGCTCGGTTATAAGGTGGTCATGGCAACATCGTTATTTTAAATGGAACACACTCCATATTTTTCAATTTCCAGGATCTACGTTCATTTCTGACTAACTTTTGTAACTATCTTCTTATACCTATCTGTAGCCGTTCCTCAGATATTAATTCATTTAATTTTTTTTTGGCTTTCAAAAAATTCTAATATTATACTCAAATAAATGCGCATTTTTACGGAAACCATCATAGTTCGTATTGAGAACTATCAAATGTTTAATAAGATAATTCCTATTCCTACTTTTGCCCCTGTACTAGTTACAAGTTTTTAAACATCCACCATCAAATCAAAAGTTTTGAATATGATAATTTCATTTTTGAGCAGTGGGTCTTGGCGATGGCGTTCTTGTCTTTGAATTGGACATTTGTCTTTGTCGCCGAATTGTCCGTATGTTTACTTTAATTTTGAACATTTTGTTTTTGAATAACGTTAGCATATTAAGATAAAATGGCAAATAGTTACTCCAATTCCGATATCCTAAATTAATTTTATATTCATGGAGAATGTCTGCGAATTGTATGAGAACTATTAATGAACGTTTTCCCCAGAAT
Source organism: Kuschelorhynchus macadamiae (assembly GCA_030620095.1). NCBI lineage: Eukaryota > Metazoa > Arthropoda > Insecta > Coleoptera > Curculionidae > Kuschelorhynchus > Kuschelorhynchus macadamiae. The sequence goes on from JAUTXW010002990.1 coordinate 107,483, forward strand.
GACTGAAAAAAGTTTAGACGGATTCAGACTAATTTATACACATTTGGTACTAGTAGAGCCGAAAGAAAACTACCAAAACCGATCACAGACTCCGAGGAAAATGAAATCACCGTGTTAGGATATTTCCATGCATATCCTCATGCATCTATCCCAAGCGCAGTATATCATATTCTTTAATTCAAAGGATTCTAAAAAGGCATAATATGCACGGCTATAAATTGATTACTTTGCAAGCTCTTCTGCCGGAAGATGCACCAATGCGTGTTGAATTTTGTGAGATGATGTTAATTCGAACTCAGAAAGACCCGGATTTTTTGAAAAAAGTTATTTGGACTGACGAATCCAAATTTTCACGAGATGGAATTTTTAATCGGAGAAATTTTCATTTTTGGGCTTCTAAAAACCCAAAGATTGTACGAAATCCGGCGTTTCAACACAAGTTTAATGTTTTTTGTATGTTGATGGACAGTCAGTTCAGTTTTTGTATTTACGATGACAATTTGAATTGGATGGAGTATTTGCAAATTTTAAGAAAAACGGTAACCGATTTTTTGGATGGGTGCCATTTGCAATTTATCGAAGTTGTTGGAACCAATTGGACGGTGCACCAGCCCACTGCACAAATGAGGAAAGCCAGAAACTCACAAACGTGTTTGAAGATCGTTGGATTAGACGTTTGGGTCCATGGAATTGCCCCCCCTCGTTTTCCGGATCTTACTCCTTGCGATGCTTATTTATGGGGTGCCATTAAGAAAAGGGTTTATACAACACCAGTGGAAACGCGAAAGGATTTGGAAAATCGTGTGAGACTCGTATTTCCGCAACTGGATGGTAATGAAATTCGAAGAGCAACAACTCCTAACGTTATGGGGTCAGTTCATAATTGCTTAAGAGCCAATGGTGAGCACTTTAAACAAAATAATTATTAAATTTTTATAGCAAGTCTGTTATTAAAATATTTTCTTGAAAATAGTATGTTTTATGTTTATTTTATAATAACGATTTTGCTATTTGTTGGTTTAAATATTTAAACATTTAATTTTATTGTTTTCATGGGCCTTACATGTTTTACGCAAAGTCATAAAGAAATGGTTATGAATCGAAAACTCGACGTGTTAGCTATAGGGAACCTATACATAGCTACATTCGTCGGCATTTCAAATCAGTTATTATATACAGAGTGTCCCATTTAAAAAAATTCATATTGGGTTTTTTCATAAGTTACTAACAAACTTATATTTCTGGACCACCCTGTATGCTCTGGTATTGATATGACCAAAGAAGTAAATATGTATAAGCATTGCATAATTGTAAGCAGAATTTCAGCTTCAGATTGTTTTAGAGCATGGAAAAATTAAGGCTTTCTAAAAGCCCCGTTTTTAGAAAAAAAAAATTAATTAATTAATATCTGAAGAATGGCTGCAAATAGCGAGGGATATTTACGAAAGTTAGTCAGAAATCAAGGTAGATTCTGACAATTGAAAAATATGTAATCATATACAGGGTGTCCTGCTTAAAAAAATCATATTAGGCCACTTTTATAAGTTATAAAATATAAGTACAACAAACTTATACCTCTGGACCACCCTTTATGCTCTGATATTAATATGGTAAAAAATTTAAACATTTACGGGCATTGCCTAATCGTAACCAGAATTTCAGCTTCAGACTGTTTTAGAGCATGGAAATATTAACGCTTTTTGAAAGCCCTGTTTCCGCTAAAAAAAATTAAATTAATTAATATCTCAAGAACGCCTACAGATAGTGAACAAAGATTCTGAAAATTGGAAAATATACTGGATGTTCTATTTAAAATAACGATGTTGCCATCCGTTTCGGGTAGAAGCCGCAACACCGCGACAGAACATTTTTTAGAAAGATAGATCATAGCTGGTTACGGTTGTAACCAAAATTTTAAAACGATCCGTAAATCGGTTCTCCATAAACGTCTAATAGTCCACTTATCGTGAATAACCCTGTATAATATAATCGTCTTATATATGTATTTTGTCAAGCAAACACTCGCTGAACGATTGCAGAAGTATCAAGTATAAAACTGCATGATTAAAAGAAAAATATTCCACAAACTTCAGGAGAATAATATTATAAATAAGTTAACAATATTTTTAAAATAAAGAAAAATACCTTTTAATTTATGAAACACTTAGAGCCGAAAAATTTAAAATTACTGTCGTTTCTGACTAAACCAAAATTAAAAACCAATATAAAAATCGACAATATTTTATTTTCAAATTACTTGTTACTGTCTTTGTTAAAATTTTCAATCATTTAGCTTACAAAAGAACAAAAGCTCATAAACAATAAAGCCAGCAGACGTTAAATTATTCACGGTAATAGTGTGTGAAAGGTACTATATTGATTATTTGTAGCTAGAGTTAAAGTAAACATGGCATTATACCATAATGAATTTAATGCAGCTTCCTAAATAGGAAAGCACTTAGTCTTAATTTAAATGTCGCTCTATATATTGATGTTCACAAATTTGGACTGTTTGCAGGGAAGAGCTTTGTGTATATACATTTAGAAGCGAACGTAATAATGGTATCGGGCTAGAATTGTTTTAGATATTAAACAGAAAAGCAGATCGCGAACCTAAATTAGCAAATTAATTCAGCTCTACCAACCCCCTAGCAATAATATGTTTTATATGTATTTATAGGCCGCAGTAATGTAATAATGTATTTAAAAACCTTTAATTTTAGTATGTTTCCTTTGATTTGGAGTTTTCTTTCTGCGCCAACTTGTCTTGCACATTTTTGAAAAAATTGGCATCAACGTAGGAAAGTTATTTAAAGCATTATTACTAAATAAAGCAATAATATTAAAAAATAAATATATAGCCCAAAAGTTTAGCGATTTCCATGGAGATATTCCAGTACCGCAAACGTTTATTTGTTTAATCGAGTTCAAAAAGGAGGAGGTCTTAATTCGACCCTATGTATTTTTACTTTCATTGTACAAAATATTATTAAGAAACTAGTTATCGAATAGTCCTGACTATTTGCAAAAAATAAGTGTTATATAAATAAAATGTTTAAACAAAACTACTTATCCAATAGACTTGACATTTTACACAAAAATCGATTGTGAAACAAGGAAAAAAAAGGATGTAAAATTTGATTGCGAATTCTATACCACAAAATAAAATGGCGGCATAATAAAATGTTTAAATATTCGGTAAATTCCATTTCTTGGAATGAATTTTTTTTATTAAGGAAAATGATACAACTATGTAAATAATCTTAAAAAAGTGAATTTTAATACAAAAATAAATTAAAAGCAAATAAAAAAATGTGTTTTGGCAAACATAGATCTTCCCCATGTGTGTACCTCGATGGTTTTTCCAAGATGAGGTTTATATGCAATAAATATAATAAATTGATCCTGTCTTGCCTTTTTCAAAACTATTAATACTTTGTTTATCAAAATTTTACACCCACTTAAAATATAAGAGAACTGTTTCATCCCTATTGATTAACTTTTTATAAAGGAAAAATTCGCTTTTACCTACAACTTCCCTTAAATAATTAAGAGTTTATTGCTTTTGATCATCATTTTTTACTTTATCAATATATTAATATTATTAATTTATTAAAACTTTACACCCATCAAAAACTGTTTTAAGAGAACTGTTTCATCCCTTTCATTTAACCAATTATAAAGAAAAAAATTGGCAAATTCGCGTTTACCCACAACCTTCCCCATACAATACACAATCTATATACGCGCATAATTATTTTGTGATAATTTTAGACATATCCTATAAATTGCAATTTATTTAAATTTTTTTAATTGTTTAATTTATTTTTTATTATCATTATTATTACTAATAATATTATTTATTTATTTTTCATAACTCTATTGACGTATTGTATATTGTATATTGTATATTGTATTACAATACTTTCCTCTTAGGAGAGAAGTAAAAATTGTTTACGTGTGGATGTCTGAAAAAAAAACATTTTGTCCTGTTTTATCGTGTTTTAAAAAAAACTAAGCAATGTGTAAATAAAACTGATTTGCATTTTAAGAACTCCTGTATTCACAAGGACTACACTCCATAAAGAAAAAACCCACGACTTTCCTAATACAAATAACACATTTTATAAATCCAACAAATCCAAAAAAATAAAATAAATTACAGTTTATAGGGTTTGTTTAAAATTATTACCAAATGATCATATACTGAAAAAAAAATCAGTAAAAATTTTTTATAAAAATGAGTTCGTCTGATTTTTATTTCACTCAAATAATTTTTGTTTGGTTTAATCAAATATTGTTTTCATTAAATCGACTTGATTATTTGAGATTTTTTACATATTTGTCTAGTTCCCTGAGCCGTTGAATCAAACAAAAAATATTAATTTGAAATAAATTTTTGTTTTTACTAAATAAATATTTATTAATAGAAATCAATTTTTTATTTAAATTTTGGTTCGTCAGTCGTCAAGGTGCCTGTTTAATCTCGCAGTTTCATTTTAACTAGCGTACTGTGCAAAGTGTTCATAGTCTAGTTTTAAAGAGTGAGTTATGGATCTTCAAAATTTGCTGAATAAATATATCTTTGTCCATTTGTAGCATACACTTGAAGGTTGGAAATATTTTTATCGACCTTAATTTATGATAGATTGCAGTATAAAACTTTTTTTTAACTAATATATAGTGGCTCACTAATTTTCGGTTTTATCGTAGAAACCATAGAACCACTGTCGAAAAAGTGAAAATAACATACATATAAAAACTTTAATAATCTTTACAGCCCAGTTCCGCTTTATTTAAATTGTTCCCTCACTCCATCTAAAATATCATGTAAAATTTTGTCATATTGACTTTCTTAAGCGACGAATAAATATGCATTATTTGTTTTTCCTAAACAAACCGTTATTTAGGAAATGTTAGTGATTATTTGATGCAAATATGTTTTTGTTTGGGAGTAGTCATATTTGTTTGAAACAAACAAAAAATGGATCGTTTGTAGAAGCCGATATGACGCCATTTTTACATGCATATTTTAATACAGTGTAAGAAAAATTTGAGAAAAATTAAAATAAAATTGTCCAAGCTCTCAAGTTTATTAAAGTTATGTATAGAATATTTATTTTAATTTTTTTTATTATATATTATGATGGTTTGGGTTTGATATGAATGAGCCGTTGTATCAGTGAAAACAAATATTTACATATTAGTGTCGAAAAAAATTGTTTGTGCCTTCAAATAAATGCTATAAATGGCCAAGATTATACATTTACCCACTTTTACACTTCGATAACATACTCCTGAAAAGTAGAAAAATTACATTGTAAATAATAAAAATATATAGCATTTTTATTTCTGACACAAACAAGTAATATATGTAATTTTAATGAAGATTATTAGGCAGGATGCTTTTGTGTTTTGAGTTAAATAATAATATATTTGATTTAAAAAAATATATATTTGAAGCAAACACTTTTTTGTAGGTTAATATTCTTACGAAACGAAAAAAAAATGTTGCATTTTTCTTCGTTTAAGGTCAGTTGGTATCTTAAGTTAATAAAAATTACTTCCAAGCATGTATTTATTTTAAGTCTGATGAAGTTTTAACCATAGTTTTGATTTTTTCAAATCTAAAATAATTTATAGACATTTAGACCGGACAGTACATAAAATAGTTTAAAAATAGTCTTACCTTAAAACGTAAAGTCAGTATCCCAGACGAAAGTATTAGGAATACAATGTAAAAAACAGTTACGACAAACACGTGTAGACTGAAAAAATATAAATGGGCATAAATGTATATAAATTATTTTAGATTTAAAAAAAACCAAGACTGGTTGAAACGTCATCAGACTAAAAATAAATACGTGTTTTGAAAGTATTTTTTATTAACTTAATGAACCAAGAAAAATACAGCAAAATATTGATTGAAGAAATAGGTATATATATATATATATATATATATATATATATATATATATATATATATTTATATATATATATATATATATATATATATATATATATATATATATATATTTATATATATATATATATATATATATATATATATATATATATATATATATATATATATATATATATATATATATATATGATGTGTTTTTATTCCGGGTGTACATTTGTTCACTACTGCCGTTCATTGCACCGGCATTTTCGAAGCTTTCCTTCTTCTCCTCCTCGCTCTTGTTGCGCTAATTCAGCTGGATTGTGATTTTAGATTTGTCGATTATTGTCTTCCATACTGTTAATAGTTTTAATGATTCTTCTCTTCTATTTAAATCGCCTTAACATAGTCTTCAGTCTCTCAGTGACATAATGGGACCATTTTCTACAAAGTTTAACTATAAAATACTTTACTGATGTTTGAATTATAATACTAAAAAAGTAATTGGATACAGCTCCCGACCCAGCGTGGCTTTATTTTATAGTAAGGTTATTTCGATTATTGTAAATTTATTTTTGCCAGAAAATTTTATTTGTTTCAATAAGTTAAATGTAGCTACATTTCAGTTCGTTTTTGAAGTTGATTTCATTAGTTTAACATTTCTAATTTTTATAAAAAAGTAAATATATATTCTGCATTCTTACTTTCATTCCTTTATTTTTTATATATGTATAGTATCTATTCACTAACGCCACCTCATTATTTATTATCTAAGCACTCTAGCACTTTCCATAAATGTAATTAAAGCACTTTGTTAGACATTTACGTTTTTTTCCCGTATTTTTTTATTACTGCACGTGCCCTTAATAACTGTCGAGCTTTCCTTTGATATTAAAACCACCCTGAAGCGTTGCTTAACAACATGGTGAAAACCTAATTCAAATTCGTTCAGAAGTTGCAGAGAAAATCGCGGTCATAGATTACATATACGCACATACATTCCTTTTTTTGAAGTTGATTAATATATCAGGAATTATTGTACTCTATAATTTTCTAAAACCGTTGTACATCGGAGTAAATATAATAAAATAATTTTTAAAGCTTTTGGATTGCCCATACATTACCGACGGCGGTGAAAGAAAGTCGAAAAAGTCCAATAGTATGGCGGTAATAATTATATATATTCACGATCGTTTGGAGATCTAGATAAAGCAAGAAATATAAATATTTGTATTTCTACAGAAAACCTCCGCCTATTCTTTTTATATATTGAACACTAACATCGTGTAAAAACTTAAAGACTGATAAATCAAAAACTGAAATATTATTCACCTTGGTAACAAGAAAATGGAATTTCTATTCCTTTTGCACAGTTTTTCTTTTTTACCGACATACGTTAATTTTATAAAGAAATTACAGTTATTCAAATACTACTCAAAATTAAAGCTTTCGACTTGTGGTGTGGTGCTGCAAATTGTGGAGAAAAATTAATTGTATAGTTTGATTTAATACATGTTAATTGTCGAGTAAGAGCTTGCCCAAAAATTTTGTTAAACAAGTCCACCATACAGATTACGTGAATAATTCCCCTTCATAATATATAACTCTAGAGATTTTAGACAAGCATCTAAGCACCGTACAATATTTGCATCCTTTGTGCAGCGTAGACTTGACTATGCTTTGGAATTTAATTTATCAAGTCCAAGTTTCTAGGCGGTAGAAAATTCAACGTCTCTTCCTAATCTTGTGGTTCGTGAATTATGAGGCTATAGGCCAGGTTTGTCGGCTGTTTAGGGTTGTCCTATAGTCAATTTTAGTTTATCTATTTTCCGCGTTGAATATTATAAACAAAGGCTTATTTGGTGAAAGATTTTACATATTTAAATATTTTTCATTTATCATTAATCTATCAAAAAATGCAGCTGGTACATTTAGTCTAATATTTTTTACATTATGTTTTTGATTGAATATGAATTTAAATTTTTATTGTTATACTTCGAAGTAGCCAAAGAACATTATTAGAGAAGGTACTCTCTTATTGGAAATCTATAGGTTTTTATTAAAATTTAACATAATATAAAACAAGGTCAGGCTCTTGTAGAGATTAGGTATTTTTAATATTCTCACTTTTTTTGGATTCACTGTATAGCTTACCGCGAAATAAACACATTTCAACAAAAAAATTTGCGGATAAACCACTTTTTTTGCAAAAAAAGAAAAACAGACATTTGACTATTTTGACATTTATCCGTATTCAAGAAGCAATGTTGCCAAATTTAATTTCATTTTATCAGCGAAGAATTTATTACTCTTTATAAGAGTTGCTAATAATATTTTGTTGCATAGTTGAAACAGTGTCATTAGGAGCACAAGGTGAAACAGTAAAGACATCAGCATTAAAGCCATAACATAAAAACATGCACAGCATAAAAGCTGCCGGTGGAGCTGGCAGCCGTTGTTACAGCCGGTAAATCAGTACCGGTTTAGCACCAGGTTAGGCGCCGAAGGCATCATCATTAAAGCCATAACATAATAAACGGTACATCTCAATCACTGGAAACGTAGAGTTAAGTTTAAGATATTTACATCATAAATCAAGGACTGTAAGGCAATTAGGCAACGCTGTAAGGTTCCTTTTATTTCTAATACTATACTAAGGAGTTTTTGCACGGCAATGGTTTGAAAATTGTAGGAAATATGGCCAATTTTTATTTTTTTTCTGGGTTAAAAGTGTTTTATCTGCAAATTTTATTTTTTTAATTTGTACTAGGAGACATAGACTTTCGTTTAAAATTTGAAAAATCGTAAAATCCGAAATATTTACACTCAATAAAACCCCAAGGTCAATTGTTCGAAAAATTTATTTTATCTTGAACTATGAATCTTTTCTATAAGGGAATATAAAACATCTTAAATTTCGCCTGCATAATATCAGATTGCGCTCTTTGCGCATGTTGCTGCCTCTGCATAGTATCATCCATCATATTTCTATTATGTCTTTATTGATAAACTGATGCTAATCTGGTAGGGATCCACCTAGCAATCTTAAATCTATAGGGCGAAACCGTCATACTTCTATTATGGTTTTAACGAACGACGCGACGTCTAAAATTACGAAGCTGGTACTAACCTGGTGTAACCTGACCTAATGATCCGAAGATTGCATTGACAATTAGTTTCAAGTTAATGGAATTTTACAAGTGTGGCTTTTTTTAATTGTGTTTTAAGACACCTGGCTAGGTCGTAACTATTTTCACCGATGAATTGTCTTTCTTGCCAATTTGTTTTTCGGCAAATTTGTTTTTCGTCGAAGATGTTCTTTTTCTTTTTCGCCCATTAAAGTTTCGGCCAAATGGCAGAATCCCTATAATATCGAGTATGTAACTTATATATTTTTCATCATTGCATCAAACCTGCATAATATGTCCCAGTATATGCATATGGCATCACCACTCAGTGAAAAGCAAAACTATTTTTGGTAAAAAGAAGTTAAAATATTAAATACTAGTAGTTAGTAGTTAAAATTTCAAAAAACCTTCAAACTACTTTTAAAAACATTTAGTAAAAAAAGATATTTCATTCTGTGACATATTTCCGATTTCGGGAGGAAACTTCCCTTCTTCTCTGACTGAGGTATGTGTAACTGAATTAACGTAATATGAATTGAGTGTGACGTAAGTCAGGTAAAAAAGAACGTATGTCTTGGAAAAGACATACGTTTAATTAAGAGTTCAGAAATCTATTTGTCATAAATAAGTTCAGAATTAGTATACCTTTTGTGCATTATGTATTTATTCATTTTGCATGCATGTAACTTTCTGCTAATAACCATTCTTGCTTTAATTTAAATTATTTTACACTGAGCTGCACCAAAAAGAATTTAGCAAATTTAGATGATAGATAATGCCTTATTTTAACAACGATTTATTAGGTAATAAATGCAATAATTATTTAAATAAATTCCAAAATATTAGAGGATAGATATAAGAAAATGGTATACAGTCTGAAAATTAATTACTGTTATTTATTTCACCAAGATATTTTTACTATTGATTTGTCATGAAAAAAGTTAAACACTTTCTAATGGGAAAGAAATAAGAAAATTAAGGTACATACGTCAACAAAAACTGTTAATCTCAAACTTTATATTACTGAAAACATTATTTATTCAACCTACTGAAGGTGTATTGTATTTACAATTTGTTAACAGATATGAAATTTTATAATACAATAAGGAGGCCAAACTAATTTGTATCGAATTAAAAAAAAGGCATATCAATTAGACAAAACGTATTCAAGCAACATATCAGAAATAACAACGAAATACAGAACCAAAATTTCTGATTTTATAAAGAGTAAAATGAGGGATACAATTTAAATAATGTATGTGATTATCTGAATTAAATGAATATCGCAGCGTTTTTTAATATTTTAGATGATATATAGGAGCAGTTTAAAGAGATTTTTACTATAATAGCAACGTTGTTGTATCAAATTAGAAAAATGCAAGTTTAAGACTGTAACAATATTATTAAAATATAAGGAAGAAATGATTTACACTTCAAACATAATTTACTTTTCAATTTGACAAAAACAATAATTTCTATAAATAATTATAAGCCAAATAGCTCGATGAAGATTCATCGTCAGAGGTATAAATATATGATTCCGTTTCAGAATCGTCAGAATCATTTAATATAAATAATCAGTGGCTGTGTGCTAGATGTATCCCATGCTTTTATTATATCCCAGGAGTCTCTAATGATTTTATTCACGTGAGCAACATATTTCTTCCAATGGTTACTGGATATTCCCTTCAGTACCTTATGCCAAGTAGCCAGTACTTCGTCAATTGTTCCTTTTGAGGGTAATATGTACTGATCGTCTTTCTTCTTACATTCCGACCAAACCATTTCAATGGCATTATACTGGCAATGGTGGTAGTGTTAAAATTGCGTGTCCAAACTGTAAAACATACCCATCAAGATGATTTTTTTTTCGAGATTCCTTTAAAAAGGATGCCCAAATTTCGTCCTTCATCGTCTTTCCTGGGTAATCGGTGTTTCTGTTTTCTGCCATTAAATTAGTTTATATTTTGGCCAAGACTTATTGGAAATTTCCTCAGAAAGGCCAGAGAGATATATAATAATTAGAGGTATTGGAGGTAAATTTGGAATTATTGTAGTTTTGAATAATGTTTCAAATTTTGCAAAATTTTCAAACAATGCCGCAGAGAAGATAAGGAATAATTAAAAAAACCTCTGAAATCTTCATTTAACTTCTTGTGTCAACTGGGCATTGTAACATATTTATTTTTAACATTCTTTAGATAAATTGTATCCCTAATTTTATTTTTTATAAAATCGGAAATTACCTAATTCATAAGGATTAAAATTGCATATAAAGCTCTTGCTACCGAAAGAGTTTGACCGACATGCGACTACCTTGCTATGTTTGTGTTTTTGTATTATACTATAGTTTACTCTTTTATTCAGCTAAATTTTGATTATTCACTCAAACTGATTTATTTGATTCCTAATCTTTTGATATTAACATTTGATTTATGTAAGAGTTTTTTATTGCAACACCTCATATGTATTTATAAACAATATAAACGTTACTATAATAAGAACATTTCTATGTTAGGAAATATTTTGGTCAGCGCCTTTAAACCCCATATTACCAGCACACTTTGATAAACTAAAATGATAGGTCTGAGCGTCAGACTGCATACAGATTACTGCATCTCTTTACTCTTATCTTTAATGGCTCGTGGCAGCGCTACATGTCAACTTGTGGAAGCCTGTTAAATTCATTAAAATAACCAAAGAAAATTCTTTTTGTAAGAAAATGGATAACTGAAAGTGGTTTAAATATTTTAGTAAGAAGTTACAATACAAAAAATAGTTAAAAGCAAGGTAGTTAACTATGTAGTTTAACTACTTTTCTAGTTAACTACGCCCATCTCTTTGTATATGAAGGGACAAATATCGAAAATTTTAAAATGGCAATTTTAAAACGGGCTTGGCTTGGACCAAAAGCGCAAAATACAATTTTTTTCGCTGTTAAGATTAAGTTATACCCAAAAATATGAAAAATGACGAGTTAAGCAACTTTCTTTTTTGTTAAACAGCAACATTTTTCCTTAAGGGATCTATGATATATTCAAAAAATAGTCTTTTTGCACTACTTTAAAGCCTGCCAAATGTTATTTTAATCTTTTTTCCTTCAGAAAACCCTTGTTTTTCGACTTTAGCAAAAATTAAATGTGGCTATAAAAATATTTTACTATAAGCCACGTTTTATATTTTATTTATTGCGTTCTTTATTTTTTGATTTTTCCTTAACCGAAAAGATAACACATTTTATGATTCCATATAGTTGTTTGGTAATAACTTAGGAAAAAATTAAATAAATTACAATTTTATATATAATTTGTATAAAGTTATTACCAAATAATTATATTTATATATCTGTAAACTGTGTTACCTGTACGTAATAGTGATGCCGTGAGAAGAGACGAGTTGAGATTAAGGCATCATCTAGTCTCGTCTCGATCTCGAAATTTTGGTCGATACGAGACTTTTTTTGAGAGATTTTTTGTCTGCATTTTATAGTTTCTGAGATATGGCAACCTCTAATAGTAAACAGTCTATTGCATAAATCGAGAGTTAACAAAAAAAATTCAAATCGTGAGAAAAATTACTATTAATTCTTAATAAATAATAAATCCTGCATAAAAACAGGTTGGTCATAAAATGGCAAAATTGTAAATTATTTTTTAATATTTTATTCTAACCTTATATAAGTTTATTAAACAGTGAATTCCTTTTAAGACACTAGAGTTATAGTAATTTTTAAATGTAAGACTACAAATTGTTTTAGAAATATTTATAATCAACAGCAAAAGTTATTCCGGGTATGACTGGACGTCAAGTTTGACATAGCTATTAAGTACCTTCCATATTAGTAAATTTATAATTTTACATTATGTCCGTATAAGCCAAAAGAAGTATTTCATCAGTTTGTTTTTAAACTGTGAAATATTTTTTAGAAATATTTATAATCCTCAGCAAAAGTTATGGTATGAGCGGGGATCGAGCCCGCACCTCAGGATAACTAGTCAATTACTCTAACGAATTGCGCTATCATACCATTGAAATTCAATTTGTTAGAATTTTGTATATATTCAAATCCACCAGTATCATAATCATTGTTGATCCTGCCAAATATTCTAACCTTATGGCGCTGCGTTCCTGACTAGATGCCAAGCCTGATGTCGCTATTAGGTACCGTCCGTATTAGTAAATTTGGGCTGGTGATCCAGAGGTGCGGATTCGATCTTCTTCGTACTATAATTTTTGCTGTTGATTATAAATATTTCTAAATAAATATTTCGCAGTTTAAAAACAAAGTGATACAATAATTCTACTACCAATTGTCTTTCCTAAAATAAGATTGGTATTCCATTTGTAAAGGGAAGGTTTTAGCCTCACCGGGGAGTCCCTAGACCATTGCTGTTGGGGGTAGGGCAAAAAAGACCTAATCTTTGTATTGGTAACAACAACCACCTATCCATAATAGAGTAATTTTGGGGGGATAGCGGATTAAAACGCGGATTCGCATGACAGTTCTGCTTGATTATAAACGTGTATCGTAATTTGCCACTCACAACTAATTCAACCACAACTTCGTCAGCTGCTCCAGAAACTAAAGGGGAGTGTTGCACCTTCTTAATTACCCCCTGATTATGAATCTCTTTCTGCTGATTATAAATATATCAAGTTTAATGCGTTTATTTTTATTATGAATTTAAAGCTAATAGGAATATATTACTTGTTATGTCAATTTTCAGTTTCAGACCTATTATCCTTATGGCTACCAAAAAAAGACCCAAATAATGAAACAACAATATACAGGTATTCCACTAAAAAAAGTCCAGGCTCATATTTTTCTTTCCAATATTCACTTATTTATTTTTTTAGCAAGTCCTGGCGGTTTATCTTCTAAAATAAAGCTTATAAACTCCATTGAAAATATAAACAAACTCTATACATCTTGTAGTTTGAAAATTGACATTATTATGTTTATTATTAATATTTATAAACTAATTATATACTTAAAACCAATATTTAAATTTAAAATCATCAAAAGATAGGCAAGTCACTTTCTGAAAAACACTGAACAACAGATGCATTGCTAAAAACGGTCAAATTTTGCAATGCAAGGTTGTAGTAAAGCGAATACTTTTAATAAATCCTATGGAATATTTTAACAGAAATGAAAATAATGATGTAACTAGCTATTTTTATGACCTGATTTTATTAAGTAAGTTTATTTTACCACAAGCCGTCTCGTCTTGACACCTATATTATCTTCTCTTTTCGTTTCGAGTGGCGAGTTTGAATGGTGCAGAGACGTGAGGAGATTAGGTCCAGACGACACGAGATGAGACGAGACGAGAGTACACATTTTGTTTTGTCTCGCGGCATCAGTATACTAATACAATTCTGTATGATGGAAGTTTTCGTAAAGGCGAATTTACTTAATTAATTTAAAAATTAAGTACTTTTTTTTTCTCTTAACAGAATTGTAGGAATATTATTTAATGAGGATAAGTTAGATGATAATTAGATTAATTAAGATTGATAAGGTTAAAATTTGACACTTTAGATTGATTTTCTTATGAGAAAAAAGAGAGTTCTATACTTGGAATACCTGAGTAATGCGTGTTCAAAAGGATATCTGAGTACATTTAAGTTCACGATTCTGCTCCTGTACATAAATCACACGGTATTTGCAGTATGACAGGTCTATGTGAGTTAACTCAGTAATCTAATGAACGAGCCGGATGTTTCGGCGAATTCAAAATATGGCGGTTGACCTTGAAAAACGCATCATCTTAAAATAAGTTAAATCAACATTTTTCTGAATTTTATATCGGAATCTACAGTTTTTAAATAAACAAAAATATAATCGTTTTTGAGACAGAAAGAAATGTATACCTAATGAAAGAATACTTGATTTTCAATAATCTTAACGAAAAACAATATACTTTTAGGCTGGTCGCCCATAGGACGATAACGGCACGATATTCCCTGTCATTTTCACCAATTACTCGCTCTCAGATTGTAAAGCTCGAATAGATTCAGCCGAGCTTTTATACCCGATTTGTTTTAACAATCTGTTCTAGCTGAACTCCAGCATACCACTGGCCATATTGTAAATGTAAAAGAAACTAAAGTTCTATCGTAGGTTCCAGGATTTAAGAAACGAACCGTTAGTGAATATATTGAAGTTTTTAAACATACAAAAAACTTCAATAGTTTATGGTCTACGTCACACATGGAAACCTGTCTTAACATAGGGCATGGTTCTGCGAGCATAAATCGGGTATAAATCCCGCCTGAAACTCTTTGGACATATTCAGTTCAGATCTCGTGAAGTAAAGATCTCTGAAGATGCCCCGTGCGGTCTAATCCCAAGAACCACGACTTCTTATTCACATTTTCACCGCAACGGTACGATTTGTGATCACAACGAATAAATTTTAGTTGAGCGATATTTACCCTGTGAGAGCGAGTAATCGGTAAAAATGGCAAGGAATATCGAACGCGGTCCCGATATCGCCCTGTGGGCGACCAGCCTTACACGGACATTATTTTCTTCGTCGGTTAATAAGACATTGAAAAGTTGACACGTTTTAGAATTACTCCGATACCCTCTTAAGCCGAGAAACTAAAGACATTTTAACACAACAGTGCAAAATTTTAGATTTTGTCTATTTATTAAATTTGACTGAACTTTTATATTCAGTATTTTCTTCCAAAATTACAAATAAAACAACTGACTAATTTTAATATTTTCACTTTTCTCAGTGTATCGCAGAAGTTTTTGGAAAGAACAATTTTTCCTGACTGATATTTAGTCTGTCTTCTGTCAACTGCATCAGTCAACATTCTTTTCTGCAAAGTAAGTTGGAGTTAAAACAAACATTACCTATTATCCTTAGCCCTTTATTTACCGTGCTTAGTCAATATCCCCTAGCGACTGAATAGTAATATCAACAAAGAACCGAACTTATTGTTTGCAAAAGAAAAAGATGAGAATATTTTCCTTGTATCCTAGGGGTAATGCGTTTCTATGATAAAAGATCTCGCTCTCAATTCCAATTTCTGGATTTCCGCAGAATAGACGTATTGTTAATGCACATGCAATAATGATATATAGACAAGAAATGATGCATGTACATTATATCGAAGATCATAAGATCTATATAGCTTTATCCGCCGGTGCCCTAGTTTGAATTTCCGATTTCTCGATTTCTCTTATCGGTAGTACCTTGTAAAATACTAATTCACTGTAATATTGTAGTAAAATATTTACTCTTTGGTCTACTCGGTGTTCTTTTATGTGGAATGTTTTTATACCTCATTAGGTAATGGATATCTGGACAGAGCAATCGGAACACGCGAGATGAGATATAGAGAGCAAATTTTATTACTTTATTAATTTATTTATATAGAGTGTTAATCCAGACTCTGCAAATTTGTTTTGAATATTTAAAAAATTTTAAGGTATGATGAGGTTTTTAACCATTTGTTGTAAAATCTTCTTAGAGTCGTAATTTTTTATAATCTGAAGTGTTTGCAATACGCAGAAAATATACATTATGTGCAAAAAATGTCTTAAGTTAAAACATATAGGGCTCCTAAAGATTCGTGTACGTATATTTCACACCCTGTGGCATAAAAACTAGTTTAAGTTTAAATATTTTTATTTAAGTTTTAAGAAGTATTGCACATTTTCTCCAAGAGGGTTCTTTCATCTTCTCTCTAACTTTATTATTTTAAAAAATGCAGGTGTTGCTTTAAGAGCCAAATTTGCCAAATACAAGTGACGTAGGAGATATTTAACAGGCTGCCATTTTCTTTGTTTTAAAAACATACATTTTAAATTTGAGACATTTTTATAGTTTCATAAGAGGCAAATTTTCTATGAAAAAACAATTAAAAATTACTTCGGGTTTTGTCGAAATTGACCCCTACTTTTTTCAGCCTAAAATAAGCTTTTCAACTATAATATATATATCACATGTTAAGCTTTATTTTCAAAATGACGACTGGACAGCCATTTTTTAAAAATTCAAAGCTTTATCAAAATAATGTAGTCACTTTTTTACAAAATACTTATTTTAGGGAGTCCAAGATAAGCTTATTTTTTATTTTTTTAGAACTTCAATATTTTAAATAGTTCCTTGTATATATTTTCACAATCATTTTCGCTGTAAAATTACCGTTTTAAATATGTATCACATGTTAACCCTTATTTTCGAAATCATTATAAAATTGGCATTTGGTTTAAATAAAAACTATTGTTGTCCAAAATTATTGGCATATCGCCATCTTGAAAATGAAGGCTAGCATACGACATATCGCTCAAAAGGTATTTTAACGGCGAAAATGACTGTACAAAAACGAGGCGCCATTAAAAATATTGGAGTAAGGTGCTCTATTAAACGAGGAGTGAAAAAAACTTTTACCACCAAGAATCGCATAGAAATTGATATTTCTGTTTTCCTCTATTTTGCACAGATGCTTATCGTCTTGATTATTTGGTTTAATGATAATGATAATGCTTACCGGGGCAGACACCCCGGTAGCAAAATGGCTCCTTGGTTCTGAAACAAAAAAAATCCTCATTCTTGACACATTGGTAAAGAAGTAATTCCTCATCATGGGTTCTTTCGTATACATTTTAAAGACCAAAAACCGTACAGAAATGGATATTTCTGTTTTCTTCTATTTTGCATAGATGCCTGTCGTCTTGTGCTCCCATATAGTTTTCATCTAAAGCGATTTAGTGCACAATAGTACCTACAGATTGCGCCACTGGTTGCTTATTTCCCGCGTCGACTTTCAGAGTCGAACGACATGCCAATTTGTTTGTTTCAATGTTTGGGTAATTCGGTTTTAATGCTGATAACTTCAAGGAAACTGCCTGATGAGCCTTGCTGAGGCAGATACCATGGTAACAGAATGCCTTCTTGGTTCTGAAATAAACAGAACGTCATGTCTAATGAACGAGCCGGATGTTTAGTCATTTCTTGACACCTTAGTGAAGGAGTACAGCTTTATTTTGAGTTCTTTCGTACAACATTTTACGACCAAGAACCACACTGATATATACTATATATACATATATATATATATATATATATATATATATATATATATATATATATATATATATATATTTATATAGTTACGAATTTAGCCCTAGTTATAAATTTGTTAAGATTTAGATGAATTTATTTATTGTTTTTTATTTTATCGAAGTAGACTTACCTTAATTTTTATCCATGTAACCACTATGATCAAAAATCGTTCTCGAATGTTCTGTTAGGCTTAATTCATCTCACCCTGTAGTGTTTAGATTATTCTAAAATTTTCTAGATCATTCCCTCTTTTCCTAAAGGCTATATAAGCGCGCCGCGAGGCCACATTTTGATTTAGTTGTAATTGAGAATAAAGTGTTAACAAGCTGACATTGAGGTTTTTACTGTGATACCTGTAACCTGTGTTTTGAATAAAAGTGCATTCAGGAACTACGTGTTTGTGTACCGGCCAATCTGCATATATATATATATATATATATATATATATATATATATATATATATATATATATATATATATATATATATATATATATATATATATATATATATATATATATATATATATATATATATATATATATATATATATATATATATATATATATATATATATATATATATATATATATATATATATATATATATATATATATATATATATATATATATATATATATATATAGCCCCAAATATTACACAATTTTGTTTTTTGTTTTTAATATAATTATTGTTGTGTATGTTATTTTATATTGATTGATAAACTATTGAGAGTTTTTCTTATACATAAATACATTTTCGGCTTTTTGGACGGGTTTTATTTAGTACTAAACATTCGCAATCGTATTCCTTGAAGATGTTTAAATTTGACAGATAGGACGTCATACGCAACAATAGAGAAATCATTTATCTAAATATCACAATTACAAAATATAAAGGTCGAGTAAGTAAACATAATTGGCCAGCTAAAGTTTTAGTAACCATGACAAATTACGTCTTAGCATTAAAACCTTTTAGTAAATTTGAGCTTAAGACACTAAAATTCCTTTGTTCATTACAGTTTATTTTGAAATAAATGGCAAACATAACTCTCATACGACTAAAATATATTATATAAACCGGCTTGAAAAGTCGAATGTTTTTCGATTATTACTTTCAAACTTATAAATAATTGAGACAAAAGTTAGGTGCTTGGAGTTGTGGTAACTTTGAATTGTAAATATATCTTTGTTGTAGCAAATCGCATTTATTTTTGGTTCCGTCTTTTGCCGCTGAATTCTCCGTGAGGTATTTTCAGCAACTTCCGAGATTCTATTTACTGGCTTTTGATCTTCAAATAGGATTTCGGAACAAAATTATACTACTTATTTGAATATTACCTCTTTTGAAATTTGGCTTACATATCTTGTCAAAGGAACAGAATCCTTTGAATATAATAACTTGATATTTTCCAGCATGCAGGAATTACTTGAAAGTTCATGATACTATGCAAATAAAGAAAACTAAAAGAAGCTAATAAATAATTAACAGCACGAAGAGGCAATATTTATTAACTTAGACATAAATAATCGTAACTCTCCACAAGACACTGTATACCGATAGATCCAATTAAACAAACGACTTAAAATTAAATACTCAATGATCCCTCTTAATCAATAACGAATAATTAATTTTTTCTGCTGAAGCAGCTTCTATATACCTAACAATTATCTGGGTTCTAGCCCAAAAAAGTTAACAACAATATCTTTATTAGTATGGACTGACAATCAGTTTTAGAGAAATTGGCTAACTTTTTCTTTCTCTTTTGAAAAATAAATTTGTAAATTGTTTTATAGGAAAAAAAATTCTAAAACTGCTAATCATGTAGAATCAACAGCAAAAGTTATGGTACGAGCGGGGATCGATATTTTGGATTATAAATATTTCTAAAAATATATTTCACAGTTTAAAAACAAACTGAAGAAATACTTTTTTTCAAAATGTGGCTTATACAGTCATAACTTAAAATTATAAATTTACTAATATGGCCGGTACCTAATAGCGATGTCAGATTTGACGTCCAGTCAGGAACGCCTCGCCATAAAGCTAAAATAGTTGGTAGGATCAACAGTTGTTGATACTGGTGGCTTTGAATATGTACTAGTGCTAACCGATTGCTTGTTAGTGGTAAGATAGCAAAATTGGTTAGAGCATTGGACTAGTAATCCAGAGGTGCGGGTTCGATCCTCGAACAGTCTTTATTTCTAAAGTTTAGTTTGTGTATGTACAGGGTTAGCCTTAGAGAGTCATTTCGATTTTCGTTAATTTTTGAGCTTATTTTTTCTTCAGCAACTTGTTGTTAGTGTTATTTATATGTTCTTTCATCATTTCGCTGCTAATAATAATGATCTATCAGGGTTTGAGTTACTATTTTATGGTGTAGTGTTGTGAAGTTATATTTTGTATAATTTACAAAAATCTTCGAGTTCTTTTTTTTTTAATTCCGTTGACGGATTTGTATTCTGTATGTTGTCTTGTATCTGTAGAAGGATATGATGGTTAATGAAATTTAAGACATTTTCGATTACTGCGGGTCCTGTAAGACTGTTTAAATTGTATTTGTAATTGGTTATAAATATCACACCCTCTAATATCTTTATTTTTAAAGATAGGAAGCTCATTTTTTTACTGAATAGTAGGGAATTGTCTAATTTTTTTTATTGCCAATATAAATATGATACAGAATGTTTCAGAAAGACGCACCGAATCAAACTTATATTTTTTTTAAATGGAGCATCGTGTATATTATCGAAAATGTAGATACTACTCGTAAAACTAATAATTTTGTGTATTTAAAATTTTCGTGTATTTTCCACTGTTTTCGAGATAATGGCAGATGAAAAATGATAATTTGAGATTTCGAAGTGTTGTCAAATTTGAAAGGATCAAATTAGAGTAAAACGGTGTAGACTTTCTTGTCTTAGTTTTTGAAACTCTATTTAATGACACTAATGCCCGATCAAACGGAGAATATCAATTTTTGATAGTTCCAGAAAAAATCTTTAACTTCACAATAATCTTGAAACTAGTATCACTGGCTTTTTACCAACCAACATTGTCTAAAAATTGCAACAGCCAAATAGTTAAAGATTATTAAAACTGACGCGCACTTTTTTATCTTAACTTTTCAAAAGCAGTCGTTGCCCTGGGCAGATAGTAGCTTATTATAAGTAATGTCAGACCATGTTACCTTGCTTGTTTAGAGAGATACAAAAAAAATTAATGTAGTAGAGTTGTGAGGGATTTTTGTATGTTTTACTAATAACTGACATTGAAAACAGAGAAATCAAACCTCGTGTTGCGGAGTTATGAAAACACTGATCCTCGGATATAGTTGTTAAAAGTATATTTTTAAAAATTAAAGATACATCTCATTCCTATTAATAATTATATTATAGTTAGTTTATATTTTAAATAAAAGAAAAATAAAATCCGCGAAATTAATGAGCAACATGAAGATGGCAATAACAGTAACTTTTACGCTACCTACGACAATATTTATTAAAAACTAGAGTATTGAATGTTATGTTTCACATGCCCCCCATTTTGGTCAATGCATTTCCTATAAATTCTCCTCTGCCTTTCTATAGCTGCCAAAATAGTTCCCTGATTGCGATGATTTAGTGTTTCAATTCCTTGGGTTATTATTTCTCTTATAATATTAACCGTTAGCGAGCGTCTTCTCCCAACTTTCCTTTTAAAAAGCCCCATAGAGAAGTATCTATTATGGTCAAGTCTGGGCTATTTGGTGGCCACCTCATCTCGTCAAATCTACCGATCCAAAACGGAAAATTTTCGTTTAAATATGCGGTTACGTCAGCAATATTGTGGACTAGAGCGCCATCTTGTTGCCAAAGTATATCACAATCACGTTGAGCCAAATTTGGAACTACTGGTCTGATTAGCTCTAAATAATTATGACCGTTCATATTTTCATTATAAAATATTGGGCCTAAAACTCTATCGTTATGAATCCCACACCATACGTGCACAGTTTGTCGTATTTCCCGAACGGCGCAAGGATTTTCAGGAGCCCAGAAGTGCACATTCTCCCTATTAAATCTTCCGGACGTGGAAAAAGCAGCTTCATCTGTTCAGATAATTTTGTTGAAGAATTGGTCTTGTTGTGTTAAGCGTTGCATCATTTCTTGACAAAAGTGTAATCGCGCGGCCTTATTATTTTGGCTCAAGGCTTGAACACGTAAAATTTTATAAGGATGGATATTATATTTTGACAAAGTTTTCTATATCTTATAGTATGTTTTGGCTAGAACCTCAACAGTATTTGGAACAGAAGCGTTGGGATTTTCTAAAATTAGATAATTAATTATTAAAAAGTGTTTAAAAATAATTTGTGCCAAAAAATAACTTGAAAATACAGAAGGATATCCAATTCTTCATTGATTTTCTCCGTTCGAAAGATGATTCATGCGAAACTTTCTGATAAACTCTTAAACATGTTTTATTGGTAGGAATTCTCCTTAGTCCTTCATAAATTCTTCGGTATTCCCGTACGGCAAGTTTGGCGTGATAACCATTTTCTATATAAAGTTCGTAAATTTTGCATTTTTCATTCTCTGAATAAGACATTCTGATGCTCACATTAGCAGATTTGTATTGGAACAAGGGCGTATTTAAAATAATTTTATTTTTGTCACCTAATATTTACTGCATGTAACATAGTTTCAACAAATGCATGTACGTTTATTTGATAGTATGTGGTATTAACAATTAATTAACAATATCGCATGTCTATATCACTACAATAAATACTAGGTAACAAAAATAAATATCTCTTACGTAATCTTTTGGTCCAATACATATGCGACTGGGCTCGTATCTCGTATGTATCTGTTTATTTAACATCATGGCTAACTTAGACAAAACATATTATAGGTTACATATTTGGATTTAGGTATGCGATAGGATACATGAAGTATGATAGAATTTTATTTAGAATGCGACAATAATATAAGAAATTTGGTTTTATTTTGGAAAATTGATCCAATGGTATTTGACAGCCTTTCAAAGTCCCAATTTTTTATTTTCAACTGCCATTATCTCGAAAACAGTTGAAGATACGCAAAAATTTTTAATACAAAAAATTTTAGTTTTAGAAGCAAAATCTAAATATTTGATAATATGCAGGGTGTTCCTTAAAAAAAAGTTTAATTCGGTGCGCTTTTTATATTGTCGATAAAAAAATTCAGACGATTCCCTACATTTTTAATCATCTTTAACTATTTTGCTGTTGTAATATTATTAGACAAGGTTGGTTAGTAAAAAGCTAGTGATACTAGTTTCAAGATTATTGTGAAATTAAAGATTTTTTCTGGAACTGTCAAAAACTGATACTCTCCATTTGATCGGGCAGAGTTTTAAAAACTAAGACAAGAAAGTGTACACCGTTTTACTCTAATTTGATCCTTTCAAATTAGACAGCACTTCGAAATCTCAAATTTTCATTTTTCAGCTGCCATTATCTCGAAAATTTAAAAACACACAATTATTAGTTTTACGAGTAGAATCTAAATTTTTGATAATATACATGGTGTTCCATTAGGAAAATAAAATTTGATTCGGTGCGTCTTTGTGAAACATTCTACATCATATTAATATTATCAATAAAAAAATTCAGACGATTTCCCATAATTCAGTAAAAAAATGAGCTTTCTATCTTGAAAAATAAAGATCTTAGAGGGGGTGACATTTATTACAAATAACCCTGTACACTTGACCGTATCGTGAAAAGGTGTAAATTATTGTCAAAAATGATTCGTTGGATATCTTAAAACTTTCTATGTGTTATATAAGTTTCGAACTAGTGCGTGTAAGATCGAATTTTATTAGTGATAGATTTCTGACATATTTATTTTTTAAGGAGATCTCACAGTCGTTTACGAAATGTTCTATATTTTATGACATTTTGGGCCAATAAACTTTAGGGGTTAGAGTTTCCTTCATTTAACTTATACCCCTATGACATGTTTTTGTTGTATGGTATAATTCAAGCTTCTCTTTTTGATTTTGTGTTGTTTAGTGTCTGTATGTCTTCCAAAAATTTGGAACTTTGGACTAGTTTAAAAAATGTATTTTTAAAAATGTTTTGTAAGGGGACTATGAGGAATTCACCTAATTTGGGAGATCTAAAATAGATAGCGTATGTTGTTTTAGGGTCTACAAATTCTTTAGGAATTTAGTAATGTCAGTTTGGCGGTCTCTATTTGATATGGTTACATAAAGTCGAGTATTTTCGCAAACTTTTTCGAATCTATATTTAATTTTATCAATATCTCCGTTTGTTACTATTATTTATTATGGTGAACGTGTAGCGGGAAAAACAGATGAATGCGTTCGATATAACTCTTTTATTATATAATAAGCAACGCAAAAGAAATATGGCATTTAGTGGATTTTCTTTATAAATTAGTAGACTGATATACATGTGTCTCCATTGCCTTTGTTATGTAGAGTTTCGAGCTCCAAATTAACAAATAATTACTCGTTTTATGCGTAACATGCTCTAAAAGTTATTAAGGTAGGTAACCAGATTTCATACCAATAAAGAGGATAAAAAACATACTTAAAAGATTGTATATTATGTGTCTTATGTTATTATTATATTGTTTGTCTAATAGTATTTCTTTGTCTTTACAAATGATCGTTTTTTTAGCCTGAGTAAGATGCATCCACGCATCGAAACGTTGCTTATATAATAAAATAGTTATATCGAACGCATTCGTCTGTTTTTCCCGCTATACTTTCACCCAACCTATTAGGATAAGAGGCTATATAGATTATTATTTGTTATGTTTAAATGTATTTAAAGATTTTTCGCAAATAGGAATGCATAAATATAGAATTTTCTTGAGAGGATTGTACAGTTTCTAAGTCATCTTGGTCGTTTTTGCCGGGGGGTACTTTCGGAAAATTTAATTGCACTTTTACATTATTTTTAATTTTGGGTTTTCCGGTGATTGTGGTTCTAATATCTCATTAATAATTGATCGATCTACTTGCGGGATTTTGTTAGTATTGTCGAGAAAATCTTCGAATAATTTGACAATATCTCCAGGGTGGTTAGTAGTGGATATTGTTTCGAGGGCGCTTAAATTTGAATCCGGGTGATTTCGAGAAGGAGCATCTGCTTCAAAAATGGTGACTGGGGCATTATTTATTATTTTTTCGTTCGGATTAAAAAAAAATGAAAAATTCAAAAAAAAATGTAAACGATATTTTTACCTATTAGTTTTTTATTTATTGAATCAATACTTAATTTCACAGCTATAAAAATGAAACAACATCAAAATAATTATGAAAATCAAATAAAATTAAATCGATCTTATAATTCGTAGGAAATTCTATAAAACTTTTTATCAAAGCCTGAAAATATATGGTTTGCCTTCCAATTGGTGTTTTAATCATATTATTGGTTTCATATATATAATTTTAAAATAGAGCGCGAGCTTTTTATGTCGGTAAATAACTTTATTTTCAAAGTTTTGTTTATAATTTGAGTTTTAATTTTTATAGGGGTTATGTCAGTTTTGGGGGTCGAAATAACAATTTTCAGTATATTATTGTTATTTGCTTCCTCATAGCAATTTTCTGTTTCTTCGTAATATTCGTTGGAGTGTAGTTCCTCGAATACTAAATTAGGTTTTTTTAATGTTAAATTCGGCTTTTTCTTGGGTGTCCAAAATCTTCTCTAATAGTCGAATATCTTCTTGGTGGAAGGGAACATGGTTGCACGTGAATAGGTTGACTAGAACAAATTGGTTTCTGTCGTTTTTTAAATGCATATTATTTTTTACTGTGTCAGCACACTCTTCAATAAAACTGTATAAAGTAGTTTTAGCGTTATATGATACCGTTTTTCATCTATTCTTAAATTTACATAAAGGCACTGTATGTGACCAATACGATGATTAATATTTGTTTAACTGCTGTCAAATAACAAGAACTTCTAGACCGGATTTAGTACCTCTTTCTGGTTGCGAGATATCTGAAGGTTAAGATGTATTCGAATGTATCTATTTACGTTTTTGTAAAGTGAAAACAACTAATGCGACTAAGTAACTAAATAACTATCTGTATGCAGTAAATGCGTAAACGATGTAATCGAATTTTCTGCGTGGATTGTTTAGACAATATTAAACAAGTGCCATCCTGTCTTGGCGAGTGTTTATTTTCAAATTAATTAACTGCATATAAAATATAACTTTTTTAAAATATTATAGTGCTGCACATAATTATCGTTTATCTGTCAACTTAATACCTTGTAATTCCTAAAATACTGAACCGATTTCAAAAAGCAGATCAGATTTCGATAGGTCTTTTCATAGTCTTTTGAATCATCGGTAATAACTTTTTAAATTTTGACTGGGAGCTATAATACAGGGCAAAACAAAAAATCGTGCATTTAAAAAAAATCACTGCTTCCCCATTTTGTAGGAAGACCAGGCTGATATTTTTTTAACGTAACATTTCATAGATATTGACCATGCCTCGGAAGGTTTTTGGTATTTTGAATATCTAAACTATAGTTATAAAGTGCATTAATCAAGTCAGTCTTTGCTAACTTCTATCCCACTCTTCCTGAAATAAAGAACTCGCTCTGAAATCATGTACAATGGTTTATTTAGGAAACTATATCAAAAACAAATTCATGAAAACAAATACTCTGGAGTGCGCCAAACAAAAATATTGATTGGATGATCTTTCAAATTCTTGTTGGGCTATTTAAAGTGTTCTCCATAACTCTCTTGGGCGTAGAATCCACTATTCCAGTAATGAAGTTTTGTGGAAAAACTTCTCATTCTCGCGTTCACCAGTTTTGCAAATTTTGATATTCCTTCCCTTCTCGATTCAAACATAACTTAAGGTTGTGGAGTAACCTTAAGTTATGTTTGAATGCTCTATAGGATTCATATCCGGCGATCTTGCAGGTCAAATCATTCACGCGATATTGTTTTTCCTATGGGAATCGTTGACGATTTTTGCTCTATGAGGACCAGAATTGTCGTCAACTAAAACAGAGTCGCCCCCAAAATTCTCTGGAAAGGTTAAAACAATCTTTCAAGATCTCTCTGAAAGCAGTACAATTAATTCAGTTCTACCATTCTTCATGATTCTACCCCAAATAGTCACACAGCCTCCTCTAAACGCCACCCTCGCTTCCATATGCTGTTCTCTGAATCGTTCCCCCATTTCTCTCCACACTAAAATACGCTAATCAGAATTATACAGGATTAATCTAGCCTCATCCACAAACATGTATCTAACATGACGTTCGTTTTAAATCTTGTTTTATCTGGCACTCTTGATTTTCAATGGATAAGTTAGATACTATTAAAAGTTCCAATATACCAGGGTAAACCGAATTTAGTGCGCCGTTAGAATTAAGGCCAGAGGATTGAAGTAAGGCGTTAAAGTAAAGTGAAAAAAAAGGTTTCGAATGTTCATCCAAACGCACTCCAGAGTATTTGCTCTCATTTTTCACATGAATCATTAAAGTGAACAAAGACTGATTTTGTTGTAGATTTAAATTCCTAAATAAACCATTATACATGTTTTCAGGACGAGTTGTTGTTTATTTCAGAGGAGAGGGATAAAAGGGATTGGAAGTGGCCAATTTTTAATTAATGTTGCATGATAAAGAAAATATTGACTGTCGCTAGCTAAAAAACTTATTAACCAAGTACTATTCAAGACCGATATCCAACTAATTTCGTCCATATAGAAATGACTAATAAGGTTATATGAGAAGAGCCAACTAAAACGAAACTATTAAATACCAACAGTCCGGATCTGAACGGAAGCGGGGATTTTAGGATTTGAATTGATAAGTGGCGAGTTAACCAGGCTATTATTCTTGAAAACTATCCCTAAACCTAGACAGAATGTTTATTACCTCATTTTAGAAAATCCACTGCTATTTCCTCGATTTGAAATCTGGAACACTTCCTCCAACTCAGTTATCTTATGATTTCTCTTAAGTTGTTATTTTTTTGGCTTATAGTACTTTGTAAATACTAAGCGTTTATCATATGTCAATCTGTCGTGTATTATTACTCTGTGAAAACATTTTTATGATTATGAGGTTATCTCACAAGGACATACAAAAGGGGGAAATGATAGCAAATATTTTAGGATATAATAATAATATACCAAAACGTCTTATATAACAGGGAGGGGCAAACCTCAAACGTCTTGGAGTTATACACTTTTGCGATTTTCGTGACAAGATAACAAAATTGCAATTTTACGCTCTAAGCGCTGTACGAATTATCATGTTGAACATATCGGATTAGTATATTGTATTCGATTTAAAAAATTATATTTACAATGTTTGTTAGTTAAGAAACCTATAAATATTTAATATTTCCTTCTTGGCCCTGAATTTTTTAAATAGAAAAAAATATTGCTGGCCAATAAATGAAAATTATAAAAAATAAAAATGTACAATATTTGTAAATTTGCATTTTATACAACACACTAATAACCCTTTTTTGAACGTGTTCAAATACTGACGCAAATGTTCGATCTTCGGCCTGGATTTTTTTCCAATAAATTCTTGTAGCTAAATGTACGCTTCGTTGCACTTAAATAAACAAAATATCTGCATATTCAACTGTTGTAAATATTTCCAATCTAACACGAACAGCACTGACGTACAAAATCTATTTATTTATTTTAATTGTAGTGGGCAACCCTACCACATTACTGAAATTAACTAAGATATACTAAGTAAAATCAAAGGTACTCTGAATGATACTTCGTAAATTATAATTTACAATGTTATCAAATATAGTTGTTTGTATAAATTAATTAAATATCTTATCTCACCAATTCAGCGGCCACATATATCTCGAACAACATCAAACTGCAACAACGTTGGTGTCTTCTTCTTGAATATAGATATTTTAACTAACAGGTGGTTTGTCTAAACAAAATATTTGGTTTTTGAAAACAACTTAAATATCTATTAACATAAATCAGAATGATATAAATTACTGTACAAAAATATTACTTAAAATCAATAACAAAAAAATGTTAAAATGCAAGTTAAAATATAGAAAATGATGGATTTTACTTAAAATCCCCAATCTTAGAGCAAAAAAAAAAGAAAATAAGAATCTTTATATCAACCATAAATTTGACACCTGAAAATATGTAAAAATTACTTCCCAAATAATTATTAAAAATCAAAATAAAATATCTATGATAAACCCTCAATCTTTGACAACCCACTGTATATTTAAACCCCTATAAAACACCACAAAAGAAGAATTTAAAGTAAATCGTAACTTCCAGATGGACACAGACTAACTCTTGATTTAGAAATCAGAAAATAGGTCGACACCTAATTTGACAAGAACTGGCCTTAAAAGCCTCTTATTGGCTTATTCCGTCTGAATAAAATAAAAGTACCTTTCTATATAAATATCTAAAATTTAAACTAACTTACCACCGTTCTGGATCGAAAAGACCATGGCGAAAAAAAAAAAAGAAAGGCAAAGAAAAACCCTCTCAGCCAATCTTTTCTGAAAGGAAACAATGCTTTCCAAAAAAAACATGGAATTTTTCAAACGCCTTCTATTATAAAATATTCTATTGTATTTTTAATATAGTAAATTGGCAGTTTATTATAATTGAATCGAAGCAAATGAAATGTTTCAATTATTATTAAATTGAACCTAAAAGAAAGCGGGCAAAGAAAGCTTCCCACGAGAAAATGGCATGTGTGGTTTATAATAAAATCTTATATTTTATTACAAATAATATTATAATTAATAATAAATGATTGGTCGGTGATAGGGGCAGTCATTATATACAATTTTTTTTTACCGATCAGTCGGTCGGAATCAAGTGCACTATTTAATAATTTTTATTTATTGAAAGAATATTAAAGGGCACAGACTATTTTTTTTTCATATAAATAATAACTTTTAGGATTTATGGAGCCATTACCGACCACTTAAATATTTTTATACGCATTCGTTATGAGTGAATATTATATTTGTGTCCGATATAAATTTACAAATATTAAGATTATTTTGCCGCTAATAGTTATAAATAATAAAAACGTTTTCTAACACAGATTATGCCATATTACCCCAATACCATAAAAATATTTGCCCAGTATAACTTAAAATTTTATTTAAATCGATAAAAAAGGTCGGCGAATTGGACCTAAATTCTTAACGGTTTCCTATGACCGACCAACGGTCGGTAAAACGTACGCCCATGATTTTGACTGTCGTTATTATCGACCGGTCGGTGGAAATTTGGCGCAAAACTTTTCGCAACGCATAGCTCTCTTAAAAATTAATGCGGATATCGGACTTGCACATTATTCCCGTTTGAACGAAATAATATTGATAATTCTAAATTACTTCTTTCTTTAGCAACAAACAATAATCCAAAACTTAAAGAATTTTAAAACAGTGGATTCATTTGGAGTGGTCCAGTATTTCCTTATTTTTGGTAAATAATAAAGAAAAAGGCTCATCAGCTACTGTTCCAAATGATGATATTATTACTGCGCATGACACTACCCTAACCAATAATTTACCACTTCTGGATATCGATTCCTTAGATCTAACTTGAATTATTTCGAAAATTTGTGGATGGACTTAGAAAGCGAAGAGTTAATCGATGATCCGGATTTAACGGCATCTACACTATAAAATCGTAGAAAAATTGAAATTCTGTTTATCGAACCCATTGGACAACCGGATGCTAAGGTATGGGTTCATAATCCGCTGAATTAGGTAATATTTTATAGAAACATAATATTTTTAGTTTACTTATAAAACAGAAAAGGCACATCAGCTACTGTTCCAAATGATGATGTTATTATTGCGCACCACACTACGCTAACCAATAATTTACCACTTCGCACGACACTACGCTAACCAATAATTTACCACTTCTGGATGTCGATTCCTTAGATCTAGTCTTGAATTATTCCGAAAATTTGTCGATGGACATAGAAATCGAAGAGTTAATCGATGATCCGGATCTAACGGCATCTACGCCATAAAATCATGGAAAATTTGAAATTCTGTGTATCGAACCCGTTGGACAAACCCATGCTAAAGTATGGGTTCATAATCCCGCTGAATTAGGTAATATTGTATAGAAACATAATATTTTTAGTTTACTTATAAAACAGAAAAGGCACATCACCTACTGTTCGAAATGATGATGTTATTACTGCACACGACACTAAGCTAACCAATAATTTACCACTTCTGGATGTCGATTCTTTATATCTAGGCTTGAATTATTCCGAAAATTTGTGGATGGACATAGAAATCGAAGAGTTAATCGATGATCCGGATCTAACGGCATCTACGCCATAAAATCACGGAAAAATTGAAATTCTGTGTATCGAACCCGTTAGACAACCCGATGCTAGAGTATGGGTTCATAATCCCGCTGAATTAGGTAATATATTATAGAAACATAATATTTTTAGTTTACTTATAAAACAGAAAAGGCACATTAGCTACTATTCCAAATGATGATGTTATTACATGTTTGCTCAGTGGCGTATCACATGACTGATATTAGAAATAAATGTACATTTTTTGTGATGTAACTTAATTTACCACATATATGTGATGTAAGAGTTCTTTAGACGAAAATGCAATTTATTTTCTATCAAAATGAAAACCATGTGCAAAATTAAAATCTGCTTAAACTTTTACCGAGCGCCTGGCTTTAAATTTTTGAATTATTCCGAAAATTTGTGGATGGACTTAGAAATCGAAGAGTTAATCGATGATCCGGATCTAACGGCATCTACGCCATAAAATCATAGAAAAATTGAAATTCTGTGTATCGAACCGGTTGGACAACCCGATGCTAAAGTATGGGTTCATAATCTCGCTGAATTAGGGAATATTTCATAGAAACATAATATTTTTAGTTTAGTTATAAAACATTTACTTTTTAGCTCCAGGCCCTGTAAAAAAAGTGATAGTTATGTAATTCCCCAGTTACCGTTTCTCCAAACCTTGCTAACAAAGATTTGTCTCTGAATCCAAAAGAATTATCTCTTAAAGGCTATAATGTTAGCAAACACCAATGTACTCTTCATGGGAAGTAATTATAATTAGTAAGTGTGTCAGTCCCAAAATATATGAATTCCATTGTTTTTTGTTTATTTATTATCCTTTATTTTTAGAAGTTCATTGACAATAAAATTCTTGATGCCTGTAAGTCAACCATGAAGGGCAAATGCATCAAAGAGCCAACTAATGCTCTTGAAGAAATATCTATGTCAAACACTTTAGAAGAAACCAAAGCCCATTTCACAACTTTAGTGATTTCGAAAAAAATAACACCTACAGTTGAATATATAAAATAACAGAAAAAGATAAATGCGGAGAAAAAAAAAAGAAAGTAGAAGAAAAATCAGAGAGGGTGGAAGAGAGAAAAAATAGAGAAAAAGAACAAGCAAAGAAATAAACGAAAAAAGTGAGAAAAGCTGACAATTCTAAACCAAATATAACGATATATAATAATGGCGCAAATAATAAGACAAATGAGACTGCTAGCGGGGTAAAGTATGTCATTTTAATATACATGTAGGAAAATATTTTCCTCGTTTGATCCTCGATTCAAGTTCGAACGGTATAGTTGTAAAAACAATGGTAAGGAGTGGTGTGAATTGGAAGTGGCCTGAGAAGAATAATATACTTACACACAGTTGAAATAAAATTGTACGCAAAATAAATCGATTAAAGTTATTAACCGCCAACGCATTTACCTAAAATTGGAGAGCTTAGGAGGGGTTAAGTAAGCAGTTTGTTCACAAAGGAATATAGTTAGAAACGTTTATGTTTTTTTTACTTAGATTCGACTTAGAAATGTTAAATCATTTTTATGTTATATTTTTTTTTCTTTATAAAGTGACTTATTATAATATCTTGTATTAAAAACTACAAAAACTAAATAAGAAAACCAATAATATCAGTGATATTCTTAAAAAACTAGCCAAAATGGTCAAAAACGGTCTAAAAATAATAAAGAAGTTTCAGATAAAAAAAATATATTTTCGTTTCAATAAAAGGATCAATTTTCCTGTTATTTCTTACTCTCTATTTTTTAAAAATATTTTAAACTTCAAACTTAAAATATTAGAAAATTGATAACAAACCTTAATATTAACCTTTTTCTTAGGTGGTCGGTACATTTACCTTATAGATATTTCCCTATTTAAATCACATTAAAACTATCAAATATCTCTTACAGCTTTAACATAATATTGCAGCGGCGGAAGTCTTGCAAATGATCCATAATACTGCGTGCAGTTCCCCTTAAATATGTTCGGTTACTAGTGTTCTTCCAACTGATTCCTATACTATGGCACCAATGTCGAAGAGAAAAAAGCTGAGATCTTCATGTAACTTCTTGAGTAAACTGACCAATGTAACGTATTTCTTTTTAACATACATCATATAATTAGTATCCCTAGTTTTATTCATCATGAAATCAGAAATTTTGTTTTCGTTATGTTTTCTAATATGTTAGCAATATGTTGCTTGAATGTTTCGTCAGATTTAACTCCATTTTTTTAATGCGAGACAAAGTAGCTTGATTTGCTGTTAATGTCTCCGATGCCCTCATTAGTACATTATTGTAATCACTACTCTAAGCTGCTTCTTTTTCCAATTCAAAAAATGCCAGCACATTTAAAATGACAATATTATTTTGACACTGACATTATCGAACAAGTAAAAAATCAAACGACTGTAGAAGCGACAGTTATTTTATATTAAAATCGTTTATTGCCTACGTTTTCTATGAATCAAAAAGAAATATAAGAAAATGACCTTACAATCAAAACCTATTACGTTTCCTTTAGAAGTATGATTTTAAGAAACCTTTATAATTGAAAATTATATCTGTTTGTTGCCTTGTCTCATAGAAATAAAAAGATAATTGGAAAATATTGGTTTTCTTTAAAAAGCACATCATTACTTACAGTGTTCCACTTAAATTCAACATAAATAGATGCTCCGGATAAAATCGACGAACGGTGAACGTTTGCCTTGTTCACAAAATTATTCTTTTGCATGGATCATTGAACCTTATTGGAAACATAAAAAAACCCTATGAAAAAGCATTTTTCGAACAGAGCTTGTTTGTTGACAAAATTTGTTCTTACAGTGTCGATGTTAAAGGTGAAAGCAGGCTTTCGAAAGCTTTTCCTAATTAGCATTTGTATAGTCTGTTACATATGTGTAACTGACAACAAAAAATTGTGTTTTTCCAAAACTTTTTAGAAAAAAATACGTTTTTACAAACTATTGTTTGTGGTCCTTAGAAATATCGTCTGATTCTGACTTAAGTTTCCTAAAATGTAGATGTGTACTTTATGTCAAAGTATGCAAGGTGACCCCCGATTGTTTTGTTGATAGGAAAAACTTTTTTATTTGTGGGTGTACGAAAAAACAATATATAAAAAATTTTATTTAAAGATAGGCAGAAAAGAAATTAAATATAAAATCCCAGCTCATTGTTGAAAACCTGATTTATTCTAAGTCTCTTTGACTTTATGAACTACCTGTACGGTTAATTTGAGAAATAATAATTTTTATAGACTTATTTATTAAATTTACTTGAGCTGAAAAGACATTTTCCAGATTTAGTTTATATAAAATCAAAAAAGGTCAATTCTGAGCTATAATTTCAAAAAAATAAAAATTAGTTCTAAATCACTTCTTAATTACTTTCCTACGTATCGTTAAATTAAAGATACTTTTCTTTTTCCTTAATTTGACACACTCCCGGACATTATATTTGAAATATTCGTTTTTAAAGCTTTCTTTGAACTCCGAAAAATCCTCTTTTTCCAGTCAAAGTTTTTTAAAAAGTCAAATTTTTAATAGTGAGCTATGACTTTATATTCAAATATAAAACAAACTTAAACAACTTTTCTTGACTATTTTTCTGCTTATCTCCCTGTGCAGGGTGATTGATTATAAATGGAGCCCCCCTTAACTTTTCAAATTTCGGCTTTACAAAAAATGTTTCATATGGGAGCCCTGAGATTTTTATATATTCAATTTATTCCTGCACAGGCTGTAACAAAAGTGAGTGGCTATTCCAAGTTGAATTTTTATAAATGGAATATTCCATATATTTTTATGATTTTCGATTCTGATGTGAATTTTAGATATCTTTTGTCAAAATCGTTCATATGCTCTAAATTAAACCTTTGAGATTCTATGGGGAGTAGAATAAGCAAAAATAACCAATTCCAACTAATGAATTTAGTTACATTGTATGTTACACAAAAAATGTAATGAATTTACCGTAGAAACCAGAAATTAAAAATTATTTAAAGCGTTTCATTAAAAAAAATTAGCTTTAGTTTGCTACACACTTTTGTTAGATCCTGTATACGAATAAATTATATATTTAAAACATTTGGGCTTTTATAATTTGTATATGAGACTTTTTTTGTAAAGGCCACATTTGAAAAATTAATTATTTTAATATAAAAAAATTATTTATAATCGATCACCCTATACATTAAATTGAAAAATAAAGCAATATTTGAGAGTTAGAAGGAAAGCAAACATTTTTATAAAGTGCAAGCTTTTTTCATAAACTCACAAAAAAATCCTATCTTTAAAACAATCAGGGAACAGACTGTATAACTCGGCATAAATTACCATCACTTCAGGGTTACTACCAAAATTTTATTTTAGGGTGATTTAGTGTTAAAAACAACATATAAACGTTTGAGTTAAATCCTTAAAAATCTAAGTTAAATTATTAGAGACTTTAATATACTGCATATAAAAAATATGGAAGATAGTGTACAAAAACTTTTTGTTTTAGAATCACTTAAATAATGATACTTTACGTTTTTTCAACCGTATCAAGTTCTTTTAAACCTAGACCCACCGACGTAATAACACCCTCGTTACTTACCTAATAAAAAAAGTTTTGACATCTTTTCAAGAAGCAGAGGACTAAAATACTGTGCATTACTTTTTAGGTTTTTAATTTGCAACTCCTTATACATTATTTGATTGTATTTTTATAGAATAATAATACATTATTGGAAACACAATTATAAAGTTTTAAATATTTGCATATTAAGCCAGTTTAAACGTTTAGGATTCCAGTAAGCTGATATCCTTTGATTAAAACTTTTATTCGATTTGCTAGCAAAATTTGAGATGCGCATTTTACATTTTTGTGAATATATGAGGCGAAAAGAATACTGTATAGTTTTGAGAGGTACAGGGGTCTTTTCTCGAGAGCTCGTAAAAGTTTTAAGCGGTTTTGTTTCTAACAGCCACGGATGAACTAACTTTTATATTATATTCGAAAGAAAGTTTCTTCTTTTT
Organism: Kuschelorhynchus macadamiae; assembly: GCA_030620095.1. Taxonomy (NCBI): domain Eukaryota; kingdom Metazoa; phylum Arthropoda; class Insecta; order Coleoptera; family Curculionidae; genus Kuschelorhynchus; species Kuschelorhynchus macadamiae. The sequence continues at coordinate 143,984 of JAUTXW010002990.1, forward strand.
ATTTAGAAAATATAGTGCACATTTCATTATTTCATGTAAAGTTATACAAGGTGATTCGTAAGTAAGTGCTGAAAGTTTCATGACAAATTCTAAAATTGAAATATTCAAAAATATGAAAAAATTATTATAAACGTACAAATATGCCTTGTTTTCGAGAAACAAGCGGTTAAGAAAATATTTTTTCAGTAAGTAATATTCATTTGATAACTCGGAAGCACAAGCTAGTACAATACGTTTTGGTGTGCAGTATTAGGGTTTTAAGGTATTTTATAAATAAAAATGTGTTGCTACATGTATCAGTGACTTGCGTGCTCAACAATGCTAAAATAATTATAAGGAAAAATTGATATACTATACCACTAAAAGTTCATCCAGATTCTTTTTTTACCTTCAGATTGACTTAAGACAAAATGTCTTGTTCTTATGTATCAAAATACTAATAGTATAACTGAAATTTAAGCAAGAAACATAATGTATCACAGGGATGATTAATAACGATGATAATCTTAGATTGTGTGAACATTCTAATTAAATCGGGATTAAATTCTAATTAAAAAAGAAGCCCTGTTTATAAAATTGAAAACGAACAGATATACTCACAATTCAATAGATAGCAACACACTCGCATTTTTATTATTAATCAACAAAGCCTTTTACATCTGATTTACATTGGGTTTTTAAATATAAATAAATATGAATAAAATTAAAATATTTGTAGTCAAACCCTTAACACCCTGTATAACAGGTCTTTTCTTTAATTTATGAACTAACATGAAACTAGTTATAATATATATAGCATAGGCAACTATGTATTAAGATTAATTTACTGTTATGCCAAATAAAAATTTGATGAAAGTTTTTATGACAAAAGTCAGCGCAGACAGGCCAATCTAGAATTTGCTTAATTTAAATAATTAAGTTCAAATTGTAGATAATTTAATTTTTTCAATGCAATGTAATGCCCTATGAGCAATATCTGCGTTGTTACTATATATCTCAATACCCACTTTTTAAAAATTCTTAATACATTTTGTTTAGAGAGCATGGACTGTATAAAGTTTATAAATATGTAGATTAAAAGAGAAGAAAATGTCTGGAAGTTATGCCTAAAAGAAAACACTGCGTCAATTTAACAAAAGTATCTATTTAACTTCTAATGTTCACACATTTTAATCACCAAGCAGTAGATACAACATCGACGTAGTAAAATACATTACAATGTAATAATGGTCGAATAGGTAACATAATCTGTACACACATACAGAGCAATGAGCACTTGAAAGTACTTAAACTTATTCTTTTAAAAAAATATACCCAGATAGTTACACTTTAAATAAAATATTGATACAACTTTTAGGATATCAAATTCACTAAGAGAGTAAGCTCTATTTTAAATTCAACATTAAAATAGAAGAGGAACAAATACGTGAGATGATAAAACGCACATTTGCGAGAAAAACTATGCGAGATATTGCGACCGTGACTTACGTACAAGAAAACTCAATCGCAAGTGGTGTACGTGCTTTTTACACGTCGCCTAGTACCGCTAGACGACAGGCGGGCTGCAAAAAAAACTTGTTTCGGCGAAAATAATCGATATTTAACGCGCGGGATGATGAAAGAACAGGTTCTTGCTTTGAATAAATAGAGTACAGGGTTGGCTCAAATTCAAGAAACCTCAAACATTCTCCCCCGCGTTGAAGTTTCAACTTCAATCACACAAGTTAAAAAAAAACTGAAATTGAAAGAAAGAAAGAGAAAAAAAAAAAAAAGTAGTATAACTAGATGGCTTGATTTGGTAGAAGGCACAATTTTGTTATTGGCCTAGTAAAGGTTCCCTGTGAAGTTTTTAACTTAACGACGCGAACTTTTCCGTCTTTACCTGAGATAGCCTCTGTAACTCGCGCAAGAGGCCATTTAAGGGGAGGCATACCATCGTCTTTCAGCAAGACAAGGTCATTTTCTTTTAAATTACAAGTTTCTCTTAACCATTTAGGTCTGTTCTGTAGTCTGTTAAGATATTCGACAGACCAGCGCTTCCAGAAAATTTGCTGTATCTGTGAAATTCTCTTATAAGTGGACAATCTGTTTTGAGGTAGAGAAGTATAGTCTCTATCCGGGTACGCGGTAAGCGGTTCCCCTATAAGAAAGTGCCCGGGAGTTAGGCAAGAAAAATCATTAGCGTCGTTGGATAGTGGGGTAAGAGGCCTTGAATTTAGTATAGCCTCAATTTGGCATAATACTGTAGAAAATTCCTCAAGAGTTAGGTTAGCGTTTCCAATTTGCCTTTTCATATGGTACTTGGCGCTTTTAATTGCACTCTCCCATAGACCTCCCCAATGTGGGGATCTAGGAGGAATAAATTGCCAGGATGTTTGATTTTTAGATAAGAATTCGCTTACTAAAGTAGAATTTTCTTGATTTTGAAAAAAGATATAGATAGCTCTTAAGTGATTTCTGGCGCCAACAAAATTAGTACCATTATCACTAAAAATAATTTTTGGATTTCCTCTTCTAGAGGTAAACCGTTTGAGAGCTAAAATAAATAATTCAGTAGAAAGACCTGTGACAACTTCAATGTGTATGGCTTTAGTTACCATACACACAAATAAGGCAATGAAAACTTTAATTTGGGGGGATTTCCTTAATCCAGCTACTTTAATAATAAAAGGTCCTCCAAAGTCCACACCGACTTTATAAAATGGTCTACAAATATCTACTCTGTCGAGCGGAAGACTTGACATTATTTGTTGTGCGGTATGATTGTTAAATCTAAAACAAATCGTGCAATTTCTAATAATTCTTTTAATATCCCTCAAGCCATTGAGCGGCCAGAATTTGAGACGAATGTTGCTTAACGTTGTTTGAGCTCCAGCATGTCCTAATCGTCTGTGCTCGTAGCTGAGAATAAGATTAGTAAAATTATGTTTCGATGGGAGGAGAAGAGGATGTTTTTGTTGATAAGTTATGTTGGCATGATCTAATCGACCTCCAACCCTTAAAAGACCACTATTATCTATAAACGGTTTCAATGAGAGTAATTGTTTGTTTGACACTTGTTTATTTGATGATAGTTCAGAAATTTCTTTATTAAATGAGATATTTTGTGTTTGTTTTACAGCGAATTCTAAAGAATACTCAAATTCTCTTACGGAAATTGGACTAAAATCTCGATTTTCCTTTTTGGATTTGATGTTTTTAATAAATCGGAACATTACAGCAAGAGTTCGCTGTAGTCGGGAAAAATTGGAAAATCTTTGAACAAAGTTTTCCCAAAAAATATTTTCACTTGTATTTGTGGATACATAAGTGAGGATATGAGTTTTTCGCTCTTCTGGAATTTCTGATATATGAACCAGTTGATCTTTAGTTGATAAATCTAGATTAGAAAGAAGAAATTGTGGTCCGTTCCACCATAGATCATTTTTTATTATTTCATCAGGAAAGGTTCCTCGAGAGACGATGTCGGCTGAATTTTCAGCTGACCGAACATGTCGCCAACAGTAATCGTGAGTAAGAGTTTGGATTTGAGAAACTCTATGCGCGACAAAAACACTCCATCGACTGGGATGGCCTTTGCACCAACATAGAGCAATTTGAGAATCCGTCCACAGATTTACGGAATGGAAAGATAGATTTTTGAAAACAAATATTAATTTATGGGCTAATTTAGAAAGCAATAACATCGCGCATAATTCCAATCTTGGGAGCGTAACGGATTTTATCGGCGCTATTCTGGACTTAGAAGAAATTAAAACAGAAGAAATTGTGCCATCTTGATAAAGCACACGAAAATATATACAACCACCATAACAAGCGATGCTAGCATCGGCGAAGCCGTGTAGCTCTATTCTACAAATGCTTTTATTTTTAAAATAAAAACGGGGAATTTGAAGTGTGTTTAATAAAGGAAGACTATTTACAAATTTACAAAATTCGGTAAGAATTTCTGGATCGGTAATAATTGTATCCCAATCAAGTTTTTTGATCCATAATTTTTGAACTAGTAGTTTTCCCTTGACTACTACGGGGTTGATTAAACCCAAAGGATCATAGCATTGTGCTACAATAGAAAGTATTTTTCTTTTAGTAATTGGACTAGACTCAATTTTCTCTGGTACAGAAATACAAAGGCTATCCGTAGAGGGGTTCCATTTTAATCCCAATACTTTACTTGGGGCATTCTCGGGATTAATGTCATAGGACGAAGAAGTTAACTGTTCTCCAACAGTTTGCAAAAATGTTTTTTCATTGGAACAATATTTGTGAAGTTTAAATCCATAAAGGTTTAAAATACTAGTTAATTGAGAGTGAAGGTTAAAGAGGGTATCTGGATCGTGTGCGCCGCATAGACCATCGTCCATGTAGAACTGAGACAAAATTGCCTCCGAGGCAAGTGGAAATTTTTCCAAGTTAATCGTGGCTATTTCCTTTAAGACTCTAGTAGCCAGAAATGGTGCACTGTTGGTCCCATAGGTAACAGTGTTTAGCTGAATGCACTTTAAATCAGAGTTTGGGCTTTCACGCCACAAAATATTTTGTAGAAAGCGATGTTCAGGGTCAATTAAAATTTGTCTATACATCTTTTGAATATCGGTCGTAAACACAAAGGGAAAAGATCTGAATCGACATAAGATGTCGTACAAATTTGGTTGTACCTGATATCCCTTTAAGCTAATATTATTTAAAGAGAAACCAGAAGAACTGACAGAGCTAGCGTCAAAAACTACACGTAGTTTGGTAGACATACTCGATTCGCGTATAACGCATAAATGTGGTATAAAATATTTATTTTGAAATTTATAATTTTGAAATGTTAATGGAATATATTGGGCATGTCCTAAATCTACGTATTCTTTAATAAAATTACTATATTCTTGAAATAAGTTCTGATCTTTTTTAAATCTCTTTTCTAATATATGAAAACGTTTTTGTGCTATTGAGAATGAATCGCCAAGTTTATTTACTTCTGACGTAGATTTTAGGGGAATATTAACTTGAAATCTACCAGTTTTTAATATTTTAGTGGTAGAAGAAAATATTTGTTCGGCTAATTGCTCATCTTCAGATAAAAAATCTTTTTCTAAAGGATGTTCCGGAATTTCTTCCATATGCCAAAAATTCTTTAGAAATTTATCAACTTGAACAGTTGACAGAAAGGAACTACATGACAAGTTGTCATCAACATTATGGTTTAAGAAATACCTTGGTTGACAAGAATAAGAAACAGTAAATTTTTTAGGGACAGCTCCAGCTATTACCCAACCCAAATGAGAATCCTGTAACACGGGAAGATTTTTTCCAAGTTTTACAATATTATTCAACATAATATCATAATATATATCTAACCCGATAATTATATCGATTTCAGAGGGCTCAAAGAAGGTATTGTCGGCTAACAATATGTCTTTTGGAAGATCTAGTCTGTTGACTAAAATTTTGTGTTGAGGGAGTCTACATGTTAGCTTTGGCAACAATGCACAAGAAACTTTAAACACTTTGTTCAAATCATGATTGGAGTAAATTTCGATATCTGCCATTTTATTGGCCTTAGTAGTACTCTGAGAAATACCTGATATATTCATTGTTACATCATAAGTATTGCATTGTAGTTTTGACACTAATTTTTGAGAAATCAGAGATATCTGAGTTCCAGTATCAAGCAACCCTTTTGCTTGAACCGGCTTACCTTGTTTGGTAAATAAGAGAACTTCAACAGTAGCTAAAAGTATGTGAGAATTTATTATTGACAATGCAGAGTGACTACTGTTATTACCCACATTAATATTTTCAAGGTGATTATTTTGGGAATTTATATTAGGGGACTCACTAGAAACTTCACCTGAAAAAGAACTTAATCCCCGTTCGTTTTGACTAGAAAAGTCCGAGTTAATTCTAGAGTTATTATTTGGTTGAAACCTCGGTTGAAACCTGGGCTGAGAAGAATATTGAGTTTGAGGGTTACCTTGAATTGAACCGCTACCTCTTTGATTAAATTGTTTAACCGAATTATTTAGAGAATTTTGTTCTGTTGATTCTTTGTTGAGATGCAACAGTGTATTATGAGGTTTCGAGCAAATATTACATTTTTGAGAAGATGAGCAGTTTTCTAAATTATGCTTGCCCATGCAGTTGAAACAAAGTTTATTTGTTTTTACAAATTTTGATTTTTCCTGATAAGAAATATTTTTAAATGCAAAGCAAGAATATATTCTATGTCCTGACTTATTGCAGAAGATACATGTTTGTTTATTAGGAGAACTTTTTAAATTTTTATTATCAGTTGACGTTAAAGTAGAATGATTTACCGAAATTATTTTACGTTGAGTCTTTGGACTTGATAAGTCAATGTTTTCTAAAATGACACAGCGCTTTTCTAAGAATTTTAAGAAATATTCTATATTTGGTATTTCAGATTGATCTCGCTCTGTTTCAAAGGCTCTTTTAGTATGGAAATCAAGCTTTTTCTGAAATAGGAAAATAAGCAAGACATTCCAAAGTTCTTCAAAGGAGAGATTTAAGTTTTTTAACGATTGGCAATTTTTTTGTATCGTAGTTGAGAACTCGCGTAGTGAATTTGATTTACACTTAGACATGTTTGGAAGATCAACCATTGCAGCTAAATAGGAATTAATTATTACAATTTTGTTTTCATATCTTGACTTAAGAATATCTAACGCAATGTCAAAATTATCGTGTGTTATTTTAAGAGAATCAATTAACTGCAAAGGCTCATTTTTGAGGTAACCTTTTAAATATATGAGCTTTTGAATATTTGTCAGCTGAGGATTATTTATTATTAGAGCGTCAAAAAGTTGAATAAACGACTCAAACTCTTTGACGTCTCCAGAAAAAACTTGTATTTTAATGTCCGGTAACTTTACAGACACCGCATTTGGTAAATGATTATTATTATTTAACACAGATTGAGAGTCACCACTATGACGACTACCGTTTATGGACGGAGTAGGGCTTTCATTGTGGCTTAAAAGTTTAATACATTTTGTCAAGGCACTAGCCAAATAAAAATATTTATCCTCAATGATAGACCTATCCTCCGTATCAGGGTTTTCAGGACACGCAAGCAGTTCAATTGCATTTTGAAATTTTTCATATTCATTGAACAAAGAGTGAAGACGTTGTAATCTTATCTCGAATTCTACAATATCAGCTGTATTGTCCGAATCTAAATTTTTATTACTTTGAAACCATGTTTCAATTCGAGTTACAGAGCTCTTTACCGAGGTCCTAGACTTTTTTAAATCGTCAATATTCATATTGAAAAAAAAACTTATTTAACACAAACAAAATTTCTAAAATACATATATTCAAGGATGTGTTATCCTGGGTGGCTGTCTACATAGGTATGTATATAAATCCACATAAACCTTAGGGCACACATAAAACATAAACATATATAAAAATACCTTTTTTTTTTTTTTTTTTTTGGTAGGTGAAACTTAACGTTAAAATTAACAAGAAAATTAACAAATAATAAAAAAAATCGAGCTTAAATTCTACAATTCTAGTATTTTATTGTTTATTAGGTAGTTTACTTGACGAATAATTGCTAAAGTCAAACAAAATGTTCATCACAGTGAAAGTTCAAATCATTTTTGTAGGTAGTTACCTACTCAAATTAAGATATTCTCGAATAGAAATTCAAATAGATCAAGTTTAAAAAGTTTTGTTTAAGAGAAGATTACTGCTTAAATAGTTCTTACCAGCACAGCAGCACACTGATGATTTCACCTTAAACTTTATTTTATTTCATTCTTTTTACGACACCGCGCACTTAGTTTTGGAGCACACTGTACCTACTTCTGTTGCATAACTTCCTGATAATCACTGATTTTCCAGATATTCTGAAAATATAATGTCCGGCTGCGAAGGCCAAAATGTTTAGAGAGCATGGACTGTATAAAGTTTATAAATATGTAGATTAAAAGAGAAGAAAATGTCTGGAAGTTATGCCTAAAAGAAAACACTGCGTCAATTTAACAAAAGTATCTATTTAACTTCTAATGTTCACACATTTTAATCACCAAGCAGTAGATACAACATCGACGTAGTAAAATACATTACAATGTAATAATGGTCGAATAGGTAACATAATCTGTACACACATACAGAGCAACGAGCACTTGAAAGTACTTAAACTTATTCTTTTAAAAAAAATATACCCAGATAGTTACACTTTAAATAAAATATTGATACAACTTTTAGGATATCAAATTCACTAAGAGAGTAAGCTCTATTTTAAATTCAACATTCAAATAGAAGAGGAACAAATACGGGAGATGATAAAACGCACATTTGCGAGAAAAACTATGCGAGATATTGCGACCGTGACTTACGTACAAGAAAACTCAATCGCAAGTGGTGTACGTGCTTTTTACACGTCGCCTAGTACCGCTAGACGACAGGCGGGCTGCAAAAAAAACTTGTTTCGGCGAAAATAATCGATATTTAACGCGCGGGATGATGAAAGAACAGGTTCTTGCTTTGAATAAATAGAGTACAGGGTTGGCTCAAATTCAAGAAACCTCAACACATTTCATCTATATTTTGTAATTATATAACAAAATAATGATTATGGTAAATGGTACTATATTGCGTTAAATTTTCCTTAATATACATTACAAATGAGACTTAAGTTGGGCATGTGCATGTATATCTTCCCCAATATTTATTAAGTTTTGTATTGCCAATACCAAGAAAGAACGTTACCTGTTGCCAATAATTTTAATACAAATTTATAAGCTAAGTATTCTTAAGAAAATAAGTCTAATTTTTATTACGAGTCGAATTTTATCTAAGCTGACAAGAAAAGGAAAATATATATCTTATATCCAAGATGCAAAGTGCATAAAAGTTTATGTGTTTGTGCTTCATTTCATTTTATTACAAGAATTTTCTAATGCCCCCAAATATGTTCCAGAACTACTTCTGTCTCTAATATAAGTCAGACGTAGCTAAGAAGAGGACAGGTTTATGGGCAAGCGTAACAGTTTTACGACTGTCTCGTTACAGAACATAATACTACAAGCACGTCTAAAAGAAACTCATTGGGTATTCAGGGTGTATATTAATTCATTTCTTTTTGGAAGTTGATTTATTTCATAGAAGTAACTAAAAAAAGTCATATAAACAGAGATTGGCAAACTCATATTTTCCGAGACATAAAGTACAAATTTTCGGAATAATAAGTTATTTTGTAATAGTTTTATTTAAGATTCCGAGTACGTACCGCCAGTAAGTTGAAAAAATCCGGTATCACTAGAAACACAATTAAAGGTATTTATTTAAAACAAAATACCTAAGGAAGGAATAAATCAATTTTTATTTATTAAAGAATTAATGCATTTGAGTGAACGACTTTGACATAGGTAAGTAAAAAGAATGCACTAAAGCAATTTTCGCGGAAACATTTTCAGCCTACCTATATTTTTAATTATAAATAATTGGTTGCTATATATGTTTTCCAGTATAAAGCGCACAAGGCAACATATCCTATACAAAATTTTTATATGATTATTAATAAAAATAACAAATTAAAATTAAATCGTTGTTATGTCTGTGGAACAACTCTGTTCCTAATTAATATTAAATACACAAAAAATACAAATAAAACAAAAAAAACACAAATTAAAGTATTAATTTTAAAACAACATAATTAAGGGGCAAACAAGGTGTAAAAGTAATTTGTAGAAATAACCAAAACATTCCAGGGTACCAGCTCAAGATTTAAAAATTGGGAAATCTATCTTTCTCTCCTCGTACAAAATTTCAGTACGTATATATATATATATATATATATATATATATATATATATATATATATATATATATATATACAAAACGAAACCAGTAAGGGTAAAACTCCTTCACCATTTTGTCGGGAATCGACCAAAACATGACGCTATGTTTGTTTCCAGGGCCAAGGTGCCAATCTGCGTGGTATCTGCCCCGGCAAGGCTCATCAGGCAGTTTCCTTGGGGGGTATCGGTATTAAAACCGAAATACCCAAACCCTGAAACAAACAAGGTGTCATGTGAAATTTCAGAAAATGTTCTGTTTCTCTTTTATTTTTGCACAGATGTGTCGTCTTGTGCTCCAAAGTAGGTCGCATCTCGATTTAGTTGCACCATAGTTAAAAACTTTCAAAGTCGAATGACATGACACCTTGTTTGTTTCAGGGTTTGGGTATTTTCTCTCAAGGAAACTGCCTGATGAGCCTTGCCGGGGCAGATACCACGCAGATTGGCATTGGAAACAAACATAGCGTCACGATTCCCGACAAAATATATATATGTATAACTTTTTACGACCAAGAACCAATATATATATATATATATATATATATATATATATATATATATATATATACATATACGTAATAAATATATACAAATCCTATACACTGTATTTTAATTATTTGTTTTTATTTTGAATAACTCTATTTGTTTAGTTTATAAAACATACATTAAATCATTTATGATTTTCCTCCACGAAAATAAGATTTTATTCCAGGAAATGGAATTTTACCTAAGTTTAAAAATGTGATTAGATCTCCATTTGGATTTACCAGAGATGATTCTCACTAAAATCTTACCACTCTTTCTGTGTTTCACACTTGATGTTTTTGTAAAATTTCAAGTTAATTGTATAAATAGTTGTTTAGTAGGTACCCTATTTTTAAAAATTTCATTAGGTGGCAATTTTGTTGCTCCATAATGGCTTTACACAAAAATCTTACTAAATGTTGAAGTATATACGACAAGTAAATAGTTTTTAAAAATAATTTTTTTTACCATTTTATGAGTCCACCATTTTGTTTCTCCAAATCGAGTTTGTACCAAATATATCCAATATCAATGATATTTGGCATTTGACCCAAGTTTAAAGTTAACCGAATAACTAATTTTTAAACCATGCAGCCTACAAGCATGTCGACAGATCGACAGGCTGACGAAAGAAAACGCAAAGATCTGCAAAAATCTTACAGGGTGATTTATTTCACGATTACCTTGCTTCCCTCTTGCCATATCAAGCAATTCCACAAAAAAAACATCTAAAGAAATTATTTATCTATATTAATAATGGGTACTGAAAAATGAGTGTATACCAAAAACTGATAACTAAAAATGATAATACATATAAATAAAATAAAAAATAAATGGATAAACATTATAACCTACTCTGGAAGATGCAATATAAAATCTTTTAAAGAAGTCGATTAAAAAAAAAATCGATAAATTTATCTTATTCGGAACTTCCCTCGTTATGAATCTCTCCTTTTATTAGGAATAGTGATTGATTTTTTAAGACCGTCTTTTTGTGCCATCATGTTGAAACATTATAATATTATAATGTTTGTGAAAAATTTGAAGTCAATTCAATAAAAACTTTTATTACGGTGATTTTTTTAAATATTTTATATATTTTATTTAATTTTTTTCGTACTACAATTTTACTAGTTTGTTTCAATATCAACTTGTTGCTTGCCCAAATTTTTAAATTAATCTAATTAAATAGTTTCTTTCAGGTTGATTTTTTAAATATCTTATTAATCCGCCAACTTGGATTTATACCAAATTGTTACTAGTTATGTAACACTTCATTGTGGTGCGAAACATGAGGTAATTTGGATAATTGGATTTTTATTGATAATTTTCTTATCGTTTCACTAGGCCGCTATTTCCTTTCGCCATATTGGATATTTACCAAAATCCAACCAGGTCATTTCCATAATTACCCCTATACTATTACCCCTTTATTCACTAAAAAGTTTTAAGAGTTAAACCAGATCTAATTGTCATGACAATTAAAACTGTTAGTTCACCAGTTATGTTTTGCTTACGTCACTGTCAATTTGTAATTGTGGCATTTACAAAAATTATTATTTGTAATCTTTGCCATATGTCATATAAAACCTATAACTGTCAGGTTAGGCATGATCTTTAAACTTCTTTAGTGAATCACAAACATTTTCGTACCAGAATTTTAATAGCTCATTTCTATATTATACATAATTCTTGCAAGTTTGAATTCAATCTAAAGTAGTTTTTTCAGGCCACTGTTTCGCCATCTTCGATTCGTATCAAAAATTTACCAGTTGATTTCTACATAATACTTGATTTAGGTAACTCGATAAATTGGATAGGTACTTTTTTAGTAATAATTTTTAAACACATTTTTATGAAAATGTAACAATTTCATCCTTTCATGATCCCTGATTTTGACCAGAATTTGAAGTCAATCGGATAAGTAGTTTTTAAGTCTAGCGATGGGTTCCTGCCTTTCCCCTTTTCTTAGTGAGATTTTTATGAGTGATTTGGAGACAAAGATTATGAAAAGCCGTTTTGCCAATCATCTATTAGCTTACAAGAGGAAAGGAAACAATAAGAAGTTGACCGATTTTTTAAGTTTTGTTAACTCCCTTCATAACAAAATAGATTTTACTCTAGAGATGGAGAATGAGGGTAGATTACCTTTCTTAGATTTAATGTTAATCAGGAACAATACCAAAACAGAATTTGAAATATACAGATAACGTTATTCAATTTAGTTCCATTTCTCCTCACTCACACAAGTTTGCAGCCTTCAACTCATTTTTCTACCGGTTGTTCAAAATAGCTCTTTCCAGGGAAGCTTTCAATCAGGAATTGCAGATTATAAACAAATTGCTTTCAACAACGGTTTTCCTATCCACTCCATCAATAGACTTTATTTTAAGTTTTTCAATAAATATAAACTTTCCTTTAATATTATTCACTCTAAACCAACACTTAAAAAATGCTTCAAAGGTTTAACATTTTTTTGGTAATATTTCAATGCAGGTGGCGAAGTTTTTCAAACATTTAGATGTCTCAATTGCTTTTAAAACAGTGAACTAACTTAAGAGACATCTAGTAACGACCAAAGATAAGACTGAACATCTCTCAAAATCAGGGGTGTACTCATTAGGCTGTGGAGATTGTTCTGCTGTATATGTCGGACAATCAGGGAGAAGGATTTCTACTAGGGTCTGGGAACATTTTAGTCTTTTCGATAAATATAAAAATACTGATATCACTGAAACAAAGTCGGCTTTTATTAACCACTTGCTAACAACTGGACACCATTTTTCTATACCAAAAAATGTTAAGATACTACACGAGTGTCCAAAGAGTAAAAAACTGGAATTTTTAGAGAAGATGGAAATTACAAGGGCTAAGAGAAGCCCAGTTTTACATTGTGTTAATGATGTCTTCAATTTCGAATCTCAACTAATTTTTAATAATCTTGGTACTAATAATTAATCGGCAGGAAGATAATGTATAGACTTTTAATTGGACCTGATGGTAGAGTGGTGGTTAGTATCTCGGTGTGTAACGCCGGAGGCTCGGGTTCGATTCCTAGGTATATCAATAACCTTTTTTTTATATTTTTTATTTATATATTTTTTTTTCTTTTATTTGATTCAACTTTTATCTGCGCGTGTCAATACCTTAGTTTCTTAAACTCATCTCAGT
>JAUTXW010002990.1:162500-180000 GCA_030620095.1 Kuschelorhynchus macadamiae
TTAAGATTTTACATTTCTCTTATGCAACTTCCATGTGAATATTCCGCGGAAATATGTGAGTAATTTTCATTAAATCGTCCAGTCGTTTTTGATCTCCGGATATAGTTTGATATCCTCAATACAAAGGAGATGAGGCACTGTATGTGTTATATTCTTGTTGGCTTTGATCTTATAACCCGAGTTTACACTGTTTGGCATGCCTAGCAAAACCCTGTGGTTTTACCTACAAAAAATGTTACTAATAAATAGGTTGCATCTCTTTCGATTTAAACATTTCAGATATCTTCTTATATTAACTTATTTTGACTTATCCTTTAGTTGTTGTCTTAGGATGTCCATGTATTCATCCAGATGTTGGTGTTGGTTTGGTTGAACGGTATAGGTCTTTATCTTATGCAATATTTACTATTATTATTAGTATTACTCTTACTATTGTATTTTAATTAGTATTATAATCACTATTTCGAAAAAATTTAAAAATTGGTGTACTAAACTAATTAATTAAATAAATATTGGCTTGCTTTAGGGAGCTTTGGAAGCGAGTTTATAGTAGACAAACATCCCCCTTAGTTTGAACGTCTTGTTTTGCTTCAGGGAAACTGTATAGAGGTGCAAATATTTTGCAGCCTATTTCGAAATTAATTCACCTAGGTAAAGTGAGACACCGGGAAATTTCTTGTTTAGTGTTTAAATCAGATTCGCGCTTTACTGCAATGGATCTTAATATATTATTTAAGATAGTTTCCGCTTAATTTATTTCTTTACTTTAGCAAAATCTACTTTAACTACTTTGCACTCAGCAAAGATTTTCCTTCTTATGCTATATAAAGAATATTAATAAATTGCTTATATGAGGAACTTTTATTTCCCTTTTAAGAGGGAAGTGATGTAATCGCCATTCCAGATTTTTTCAGATCTTTACGTTTCAGGGCCCCTAAATACCAAACCATTTCATTGATCCGCATGTATGTCTGTCTGTCTGTTTATTCGCGGCATAGCTAAAAAACTACTTATACAATTAACCTCAATTTGTGCAAAAATCAGGGCTACATAGAAATGAACTGAGAAAATTTTAGTACGAATCCTAGATGGCGAAACAAAACGGCGACCTACATAAATGTAGTGTAAAAAAATCAGTTTGACAAAACTACTTATTCGATTGATTTTAAATTTTAGGCAATAATTTAATGTGATAGAGATGAACTGTTAAAACATTGGTAGAAATTCAATGTGGCGGAACAAAACGCCGTCAATTAAAATGTTTAAAAAAATATCCCTAAAAAACTTCTTATTCAATTAACTTCAAATTTTGCACAAACATTATATATAATATATAGGCCGGCCTAACAACATTTTTACAAAGTGTGCAATAGGCTTCCTTTTATTAGGAGTAGTAAAGTATGATTCTGTTTAGTCTCGCATTTAGTAGTTACAAAATAAGTAAAAGTTAACAGAATTTTGTATATCGTATAATTATTTTGTCCACAAAAGCTTTAAACACAAAAAACATATTTAAAAACCTCAAAAACAACCTGGATGAACCGAGGCAACAGAGCTGATATTAGTGATATTGACACCATACGTCTTTATAAACCAATTAGAGTAGTACCGGAAGACAACTGTTTGACACGTTTTATTTTTTTATGTATCTTTATATGTATTTAACTTAAGATATTTATATCATTCCAGTTTCTATAAATAAAATAATTCCTAAACTAAACTACAGTGCTGGACAAATGAAACGGGAAAAAAAAACATGTTTTTGGTAAAATTCAAAAGCGAATATTTTCGAAGCAAAAAAAGATTTTGATCTTATTTTTTCTGCATGTGATTGCGTAATCCCCTTGCTTTCTACCTTTAGGCCATAATCGCTAGTTGCAATGACAACTACCCGATATAGGGCGATATGAAATCCTTTCATTTTTTGCAAATTTTGTTAGTTCCGAGAATCTAAGAAAAATAATTTCAGAATTTTTTGTTCACGGCAAAATGATCTATTGACGAATACCAAAAAACAATTTCTATCGATTTTGCTTGGCTTCGTTTGTTTTCACTGTACATGGTTTAAACGAGAAATTCGATATTTTTTCAAAAACGAATGCATAATTCAGGCTGTTTTTAGAAAGTAATCATAGGATAAGCGAATTTGGAATGGGGAGTTACGTCGCTAATACAGCTAACAAACATATTATACAGGATGTGATAAGACAAATGATAGACAACTCAATTTTTTTGTGCTTAATTTTTTTAGGAA
The DNA here is from genome assembly GCA_030620095.1 of Kuschelorhynchus macadamiae. Classification (NCBI taxonomy): domain Eukaryota; kingdom Metazoa; phylum Arthropoda; class Insecta; order Coleoptera; family Curculionidae; genus Kuschelorhynchus; species Kuschelorhynchus macadamiae. Next base: position 164,755 of record JAUTXW010002990.1, read on the forward strand.
TGTCACTCTTAAACTGCACGTGCATTTTTTTTGTGTCAGAATGATACCAGGACAAAGAAACAAACAAAACAAAAACGTTTCTGTCCAGTTAACTTATTTTAATGAATTTTTTGTTTACGAGGGTTAAGCAAGACTAACTACACTTGCTTACAAATTAATTTATTTGCCTTTTTGTAGAAGAAACATGAGATAAATTAATTTTATGGTGCCGAGTGTGATACTGCTAACATAATAAATATAAAAATAGAGTCTGGCAAATTAAAATATGTATGCACACTGCTCACCTTTTTAAACTTTTTCCGCTTCAAGCCGCAGTAATGTACGGGTGTTCGAAATAAAACGCCCTATCTTCTTATTTCGGAAAATGTAGGAGATAGGGAAGATGAATAAAAAGAAAAATTTTGCGGCTTGGTCTCTAACCTTAATAAATTTACTTTTTATTTATACAGGGTACTCAGTTTTTTTTTGAACAGGCTTGATCTTTCTTATTTTTCCTTCTTTAATAATTCTAAGTACTTTTTGTATAAACCACAATACCCCAAAATTAATTTGTTTTGAGATATTGACCCGTGAAAAATGGCATTTTGATAAGTCAAAACTTTAGATCAAACCACGAAACTTTTCTTTTCAATTTTTTAAACTAAATTTTAAACTTTTGGTTTACTAATACTACTTAATGTAATGTACTTCATATGTTTTATTTTACATATTGAGTGCACTTTAATATTATGTCATAATAAAAAATTGAGTCTACTTAGGTTTAAGTAGACTTTAACATAACAATCATGAGACCATATTAAAAATTACTTTATTAATTTTTTTATGTGAATTTCAATTGTTTTTCCAACGGCAGCATGAATTAAACAAATCATTGTTCACACGTGGAATTGCATTGTTAATTCAGAGAGGGTTTTGCAAGGGCTACTTTGATTTTTGTTATTATTGAACATATTTGCTACAAACAAATATGACTAGTAAACTCGCTCCCGGAACTTTGAAGGACTTTCCTTGGCTGAGTGACTTGTTTATTTCGTGACATATCGACCTAGGATTGGAACTACGCAAAAAACAATCTCTAATAATTAGTATTGGCATGGGCATCAACATATTTTAACCTTTCGATAATACGTGTAAATTCTGCTGGTTATTTTATAAAAAATCATAATAGATGGAGAAAAAATTGAAAAGAAAAGTTTCGTGGTTTGGTCTAAAGTCTTAACTTATCAAAAAGTCATTTTTCACGGGCCAATATCTAAAAAAAAAATTAATTTTTGGGTATTGTGGTTTATACAATAAACTGCTTAGTAAGTAAAGAAGGTAAAATAAGAAACTTCAAACCTGTCCAAAAAAACTGAATATCCTGTATAAATAAAAAGTAAATAAATTAATGTTACACGCCAAGCCACGAAACTTTTCTTTTTAATAATCTTCTCTATTTCCTACCTTTTCCGAGATAAAGGAGATAGGGCGTCTTATTTCGGATACCCCGTACATTACTGCGGCACGAGCCGGAGAAGTTGTAAAAGTTTAAAAAAGGTGAGCAGTGTGCGTACATATCTGAATTTCCTAGACTCTATTTTTATATTTATTATGTTAGCAATATGACACTCGACACAATAAAATTAATTTATCCCATGTTACTTTTGCAAAAAAGGCAAATAAATTAATTTGTACACAAACGATTAGTCTTGTTTAACTTTCCTACAAAAAATAATTAATTAAAATGTGTTAACTGGATAGAAATGTTTTTTACTTGTTTCTTTGTCCTGGTATCAGTGGTATCATTTTGACATAAAAAAAATCGAAAAGAAAACAAGTTCAAAACATTTGCAGTTTATTTCGTGACAAATGAAGGTAGCCTTAAAATCAAAAAACCTTTTCGGCAAAAAGGCCTATTCTGTTTAATATTTGCATGAGAATCAACAAATCCTAACCGTTAATGTAACAGACGTGAAGTTTAAGAGTGACATTCCTAAACAAAATTTAGGCAAAAAAAAAAAAATGTGTTGCAGATCATTTGTCTCTATCACATCCTGTATAACATTTTTGTATTAGTTGTATTAGCGACATAACTCCCCACTCCAAATTAGCTTGTCCCATGCCTATTTTGTAAAAACATCCTGATTTATAGATTAATTTTTGAAAGCATATCGAATTTCTCGATTAAACCATGTACAGTAAAAACGAATGAAGCTAGGCAAAACCGGTAGAAATTGTTTTTTGGTAATCGTCCATAGATCATTTTGCCGTGAACAAAAAATTCTTAAATTATTTTTAGAATCTCGGATCTTATAGAATTTGCAAAAAATGAAAGGATTTCATATAACGCTCTGTCTAGTGCAGTTTTCATTGCAACTAGCGATTATGGCTTAGAGGTAAGAAAGTAGGGGAATTGTGCAATCACATGCAGAAAAAATAAGATCAAAATTTTTTGTGCTTTGAAAATATTCAACTTTGAATTTTACCAAAAATATGCTATATTTATTTTCATTTGCAAGTTATACATTTCACAGTAGCTTAAATTCCTTGGAGCATAAAGTGAAACGAGAATTCTTGCGTCGCAGGTTAACCGAACACGTAAAAAGGTCATTAATAAAAATCACATATTTACCGTACCTGCTTCGCTTTCGGTGTTACAAAATAGCCCAATCTATGAGATTGTCTCTCACTAATAAATATTTATAAGATGATTTTGGCTTAGAATTTTCAGAATACCGTGAGGGAATACGTAAAATTCGTGAACCTAAAAAATCAATAGTTCCGCTTTTTGTTCCGTGCAATGTCTCACTTCGAATATAAAATATTAGCTAATAAATCAAAACTATCTTGCCAAAAATAAACTGTGTATTTATTACAATATCACAAATAATTTTCAAATTTCAAATGAGAAATATTCAGGAATATAGTGGGTTTGCACGCCCAACTGTTTCCACTACTACTCTTTAAGAGTTTTTACGTATTTATTACTAATAATTCTACTATATATCAACAAACGCTTTGGGTTACACGTTTTCAAGTATTATATATGTATTTCTTACTGCGAATAATACTTTACAGTAATTTTGCATCTAAAGCAATTATCTAATAACTACTGCCAAGCAACTACTTAAAGAATTGACCCCAAGATCCTCATTTCATTTCCGTGACATAATAGTAATTATTCAAACTTACTGTTTCTAATCTACTTACTAAATTACAACTTTTAAGTATCAGTACCTTCTTGAACTTTGCAGAGACTACTCCATTACGTTGAAATGTACTCCTATAACGTATTACTATAAAGCAAAACGAATCGTTGCAGAGTAGAAAAGGTTATCGTCTACTGCTACTTTAAACTGGCTATTACCAGTCGTTATTTTTCTGTTGCAACTTAGAAGGAAGAATTACAGTAATAATTTACTACAAGTAAACTATTACCTCTTGTACTTGAGGTTCCGGAGATAGAGGGTGCTGGTACGAGATTCGGTCGGTGATTTTATAAGGACGGTGGCAACAGTAGAGTAACCAATGTTTTATTGGTCCGGCCATATTGCTGCTAAAATCGTTTTGTAAAATGCGTTTCTTATGAGGTTTGTTGTTTTAGTGACTCATTTTATTAGTTTTTGTGATTAGTAAAATGAATATTGATTCAAACAAGAAGTTCTCAGCCATTAGGCATATGGAGAAATGTATTTAAGCCTGGTTCACCTGTTTTTTGCTTGTAATTATAAAGTGTTTGTGATGAATGTCTAAATGACTGTGACCGTAAATGTCTTAAATTTAAGTTTGCTCCAAGATAAGTTATTAAATATTGTATATTATTATATTTTTGTTTTATTTTCCTGTAAAAGACAATATTGTTTTGTGTCTTAGTGTCAGTTTTACCTCATTCAGCACCAGAATTTGAGGTAGAAGCTCTCTAAGATTAGCATAAAAGAAACTTTATTTTGTGGGCCTTCTTCAGTACATATTACATTACTAAAATTACTTGGCAGACTTTCATTAATCGCATGCACAAACATTGTTATTTGTTAAAAATCTAAATGAAAAAGTAAGTTTGTGCTAGATAGTTCGAATAGATTATTAAAGTAAAACATTAACATAACTCTACATTTACAATTGACGCTGACAGATATTGTCAATATAAAAGCAGATTAATTTAGTCATATTTTGCGGAAAACTAACGATAATATGGGTGCCTCCATTTTAGAATTTTAAGTGTTGTATTTGGATAGGCCTCCAAATTGTATTACTAAAAAACGAATCTTTTCTGACATAGATAAAAACTTCTTTCATTATTTATCTATGGAGATATGGGAACAAGAGCAAACGGACAGAATATTTGATGTATTTTTTAAGTCTTTTTATGACATGTTTAACGAAGCTTTTCCACTAATAGATGTAAAACAAAAGAAAATCAATACCACAAATAATTGGATAACTCCTCAATTAACTGAGGAAGGTGTCTTTTTAAGACGCTTTCATAAAATTTTAAAAACATCACACGACACTGACTTTAAGAAAGAAACATGAACTAAATATTTTGAATGCAAAGAAATCATATAATGATCGTTACATAGCTATGAGCAGTAATGTTTCTAAAGCTTCTTGGGATGTAATAAACAATAATATGAGTACTAAATCTAAAAAAAGTACACCAATGCAAATGTTGGACGAAAATAAATCGAGATATAGCTAATTCGATTAATTTATTTTTTACTGAAAGTGTACAAAAGCTAGTCTCAAATACAAACGTACAGCCTACTTACAACTTAAATATATGTAACAGTAATAATAATAGTGAAACCTTTTATTTATTCTCTGTATGTCGTGAGGAGAATAAGAACATTATTATGTCCGTCTGCTCTAAATGGTCATGCGGCGTCGATGATGTACCCTATAGCCTTTTGAAAGACGTGTCGAGTGAGATATCAAGTATCCTTGCTTACATAATAAATATTTCTTTTACCACGGGAAAATTTCCACATGAGTTGAAGTCAGCTGTCGTTGTCCCTGTTTATAAAAAAGATGACACAGTGTCAATAAATCATTACCGACCAATAGCGTTACTGCCGGCATTCTCAAAAATTTTCGAAAAGGCATTTCAGAGGCGTCTAGTCTCCTTCTTTAATAAACATTCCTTGTTCAATCCAAGGTAGTTTGACCTTACTGTGGGTTCTTGCACCCAAGACGCACTATTGTCATATCTTGAAAATGTATTAAATAACTTAAATGAAAAGCAAAAAACATCAGCATCTTTCTTCGATTTGAGTAAAGTTTTTGACACTCTCAACCATGCGTTGTTACTGCAAAAACTTCATATGTATGGAGTTCGGGGTAGTGGCAATTCGTGGTTAAAGAGCTATTTAGAAAATAGATTGCAGAGGGTCAGGGTCGCTTACGCGGTCAGGGAGATGCAGACCTGGTGTGATTTGAATGATCTAGTTTTAAATGTTTTAAAGACAGACTTACTGCTTTTCTCTTCAGCAAGAATAAGACAAATAAAAAGTTTGTTAGTAAGCACTATGGGTGATACTTGTAATAAGACTCTTAAACAAAGCGACATTACTAAATTTTTAGGTGTACATATTAACAGCTTTTTATCTTTTGAAAGTCACATTTAAAATGTGGTCAAAAGGCTATCATCAAAGAGCTTTGTTTTATATCAGCTATGGCTGTATACACTCCCTGTTGCAATATGGCCTGCTATGTTGGGGAAATAGTATAGGCGTTAATCGTATATTTATATTGCAAAAGCTAATATTAAGAAGTATGTTTGGATTGAAAAAAACTGACTCATGTCGTCAATTGTTTTTGTGCAACAAGGTATTAACAATATAAAACATGTATATTTTAGAAGCGGGTATTTACATACACAAAAATATTGACAAACTTAAAAAGTATGCGACGTAAATAAATATGAAACTCGTAATGCTAATAAGCTGTACATACCTCAATTTAACACGTTTTTAATAAATCGAGGTCTAGTATTTTCTCTTAGAGTTTATAACCATCTGCCGGATGACATAAAACATCATACAAACATTATAAAATTTAAATGTAATCTAAAAACTTACTATTGTATCCTATTCGTTGTCAGAATTTTTAATGCACAATTTTTAAAACATTCTTCTATTTTAATGCTGTTTTTTTTGCATTTACTGTTACTATTTTTTGTTGATGTCTCTACCGTTGTTCTTAGTTTTGGTATTTGTCCTTATTTATACTTTGAATTTTACTTTAAACTTAAATGTAGGTTATAGTTTACTTATGATTATTTTTAGTGATTTAATTAATTATTAACTATTTTTTGATTTGGCTGTTTCAATACTTGTAATCCAAGTCTTATGAAATGAAAATTAATTTGATTTGATTTGATAAACCTTTAGACATTTTTGATCAATTTAGTGGGTGCGCTTCTATTGTCGCCATTGTCATAAAGTCATTGTAATTTAGCTATTAATTAGTTGTGTATGTGTTGTTTTATCGTCTACGAGTAGCAAGTTAAAATGGTTCACAATGGCTTCACATACTATAAGAAAAAAAAGTAGCTTTCGTTATTCAGCCACATCTTACAGAAAATTAAAAATATTACAACTTGTTATGTCATATCTGAACAAAACAATCTAAAGCGGTATTTTAAGGCAACAAAAAACAAAAACGAAACAAAGGGTTATAGTTATGATAGATGGAAGAATTATAGTAGTGACTTAAGTACCGCAACTCTTTGCATGCTACGACAAAACGCATTCAATTTTAAAGAACCGGCGGAATGTTCCCAAATCGTAGACGCTTCATAGTAATATAAGTACAGGTTTAATGGGAACTATGTAGATAACTTTATTCGTACCACGTACAAGACTTCAGGGTAATTGGGTATAAGTGACAGTTGCGTATTTAAAGAATCCAAAACTATAAAAGCGTATGGTAGCAGTCGTAGACACTTGATGTTAAGTATTTTTTTCAGTAAAGAAATGCAGCCAAGCTAAAAGTAAAAGTCCAATAGAACTCTATTAGTTATTTTCATCTCCTCTATAAATATTTAGCTATGATGTTTGTTTTTGTGAGTATAAAGATTAAAAATGCATATAAATTAAACATTACGTTAAAAAAAGTATCACTCTTTATAATTAGATATTTAATGATAATTACTATTTAAACCAAAATTTAAATTGGCGAATACATTTGACTAAAATGTATTGAAAATTAACGAATTTTAAAGGCGCGTAATTTTTTTACGACTATCATCAGCATATTAACCAGAGAAATTGCGTTTTAGTTTTATGTCCTTAGAATAGCTAACTATGTGTCCTACCTCAAATACCAATAACATATTCTATACGCTCTACACCAGGGGTGCTCAAACTTGAACTGCTGGCGATCTACCTCAATATTTTTAGACTACTTACGATCGACTCTGAGAGGCTGCAAGCATGTGTGATGCAGGGTTGTCGTACATACACGATACATACACCCTACCTACCTACCTACCTAGGTAGGGTGTACCGTAGCATATATAGATATTAGCTTTCCGCATAATATACAATATTTTAGTCAAGGTTTGGGTTAAGTTTAGTTAGGTTCTTCTTAACAATATCAATGAAAAAACTCATAGTTATTCAAAATTGCGAGTTTATTGGTTGATACAAAACAAAAGAGTTACATATGGTATTAAACTTAACTAAGGAGTGACTTTGGATGTTGAAGTGTGGCACTGCATGTCCTCAGCATACTTTTCATAAGATGGTACGTAACCACTGAGTGCTAATCGCAAGCATGATGACATATGATCGTCAGTTAGTCGATTTCGATATTTTGACTTAATTCTCTTCATTTCAGAAGATGCAAACTCGCACAAGTAAGTTGACCCAAACATTGCTGTCAGTTGAAGGGCGATTTGCCTTAGATTCGGATATTTATCTTCAGATCTAAAACACCAGAAATTTGTATCAGATGCTGTGGCTTTGAAATGTATATCTGATATAATCTGCACCAACTCATTTTCAACAGAACATGAGTTCATATTAATCTGATTTGCTATTTCACTAGCTTATTCCTCAATGTTTTTACATGAAAAAGGACAACTCATAAATGATGCTACATTTGCCAATTTACTACAATCATAAAAACGCATTTCGAATTGTCCCAAAATATTTGATAATTCAGCCTCATACGTATCATAATTCAACTGAGGAATCCTTGCTTTCAAAGACCAAAAATGTTTCAGATCCTTTCTTTTCAGTTGATCTATCATAAGTTGCAATTTACTTTTGAATGCATTTACTGCGCTAATCATCTCAGTAACAGTTTTTCCTTTACCTTGAAGCTTCAAGTTAATGGTATTTAAGTGCATTGTGATGTGAGTCAAAAATGCCAAATCAGTCAGCCATTTTTTGTTTTTCAACATCTGAGTGTCATCACCTCTTTCGTCTAGAAAAACGGTTATTTCGGGCAATAATTCTTGAAACCTTTCTAGGAATTTTCCGCGATTCAACTACCTGACGTCCGTGTGAAGAACTAAATCAGTGTGTTCAGCTGACTCCCTATCTTCCAACTGCAACCTAAAGAGCCGCCGTTGCAATCTACGTGCATGGATGGAATTCACAATTTTTGTTGCAATGCCCATAATTTCCTCCGTGTTTAAAACTTTTGAACACAAAACTTGCTGATGTATAATGCAATGGATTGAAAAAAATGAAGGGAAATCTTCATTAGCTCGACACAATGCTACAAAACCGTTTTGTTTTCAGTCATTGCTGGTGCTCCATCGGTTGTAATGCACACTAATTTATATATTGGTAGCTTGTAGTTTTTTACAAAATTGAAGAAAACGTCATATATATCTTCGCCACGGGTCTTCTCCTTCAGTCAAAAATTCTTCCTTAGCCATCATGTCATTGAATACCATTCGATTAAAAATACACAGCTGGGCAGTGTCTGCCATATCGGTGGATTCGTCGAACTGTAAAGAAAAGTATGTACAGGGTGGGCCAAATTGGACACTTTTAAAGGGAAACTCCCTTTTCTAGAGGAGATAGGCAAAAAGTAATGTCGGTGTCTGGGGCTCAATTTTGACAAAAAACATAGTGGTGGAAACCGCACATCGATATCTCTTACCGTTTCAGAGTTACAGGGTGTTTTTCGAAAATGTGCATTTTTAACAAGTAGCTGTAATTTTTTTCCTATTGATTTTTTTTTGTTTCTGTAAAAACATTTTCAAAGCAACTTTTTACGTAGAATTTAATGGTTTTAGAATAATTTAAAAAAAATTAATAGTTTAATAGGTATAAGCAAAAAAAAAATTTTTTTATATGGTACACCCTGTATATTATTGAATAATTGAAAAGAGCTTAAAATTACCTTTCCGAAAACATAGCACACTTGATATTTTGCTCAAGTTCTCTTTGAAATAGAGAGTTTTTTATAGTTTACTCATTTTAAACCAAGTAGGCTTTGGACGCACGCGGCCTTAAATAAGAAACAATTGCGTACTGCTACTAGTAGTTACTTAGCAAAAAAGTGTATTATTTACAACGAAATCATTTATTATTTATAATTTAAAAACAAATAACAAATTTAGAAAAAGGTTAATTAAAATTAAAAAAAAATTAAATTAAAAAATTAAAATAATAATCCGAAATAGTAATAAAAGATTTTTCCTACAGGAGGTTTTCAAAATGTCGACCGTTTTCTCTTATGCACAGACGGCATCGTTTCATCACACTCTTTGCAGAATTCATTAATTCAAGAGGGGTGAGAGATGCAAACCCTCGCATAACTGCGACTTCTAAATCTTCTCTTGTATTTATGGGCAATTGAAAAATAACGTTCTTTAGTCTTCCCCAAAGATAAAAATCCATAGGGGTTAGGTCCGGCGACCTCGCTGGCCAACGATTAGGACCTTGGTTACCTATCCAATTATTTTGAAAGTTAACGGCTAGAAAATTGCTGATGATTTCAGCATTGTGTGGCGGTGCCCCGTCTTGTTGGAAGAAAATGTTACGGTGTGCCATTAAGGGTAAATCATCAATGAGAGGTTCTATTTGTTGTTGTAATATTTGTAGATACCGTTGAGAGGTGAGAGTTCCATCATAAATTATTGGCCCAATAATCCTACCCCTAAATATACCTGCCCATACATTAAATCCAAATCTTCCCTGATTTCTTACCTCTACTATTGAATGAGGATTTTCCTGTGCCCAAGTATAGGAGTTATACCGATTGAAAATACCGGCACTGCTTATATATGCTTCATCTATCCAAATACAATTTAACGGAAAATCGCGTACTTCATTACATTTTTCTAAAAACCAGTGGCAAAAAACTATGCGGCGTCCAAAATCTCCGGGTCTAAGGTGATGCACTTTTCTGGTTCTATATGGTTTAAAATTATGTTTCTTTAAACTTCGTCGAATGTTACTTCGTCCCAGTCCTGTTACTGTAGTCAGTTTTCGTGTGGATGTTTTGGGATTATTTTGAACGGCTCCTAAAATTACTATTTCTTCTAACTCTTTATCTCTGTTTGCTGCATACTGTTTTGGTCTATTTTTCTTAAACTGGCCACTATTAATTAAATTGTAACGCAATCTTCCGAAGATGTCTTTAAAAGGTTGCCTTCTCTCTGGATATCGTTCGTGGTACAAATTACTTGCTACCTGTGCATTCTGTCCGGCTTCTATAAAACACACTATCATATCCCATTTTTCATAATTGTCAAATTCCATTTTAAATTTAATTAAAAGCCTAAACCGGCCTAAACTAAAACAAAGCGTCGATCGTCGATACAGCCAAAATGGCTAAAATAACAATTTGACAACTACTTACGCAATTGTTTCTTATTTAAGGCCGCGTGCGTCCAAAGCCTACTTGGTTTAAAATGAGTAAACTATAAAAAACTCTCTATTTCAAAGAGAACTTGAGCAAAATATCAAGTGTGCTATGTTTTCGGAAAGGTAATTTTAAGCTCTTTTCAATTATTCAATAATATACAGGGTGTACCATATAAAAAAATTTTTTTTTTGCTTATACCTATTAAACTATTAATTTTTTTTAAATTATTCTAAAACCATTAAATTCTACGTAAAAAGTTGCTTTGAAAATGTTTTTACAGAAACAAAAAAAAATCAATAGGAAAAAAATTACAGCTACTTGTTAAAAATGCACATTTTCGAAAAACACCCTGTAACTCTGAAACGGTAAGAGATATCGATGTGCGGTTTCCACCACTATGTTTTTTGTCAAAATTGAGCCCCAGACACCGACATTACTTTTTGCCTATCTCCTCTAGAAAAGGGAGTTTCCCTTTAAAAGTGTCCAATTTGGCCCACCCTGTACATTCCATAATATCATTTTTTAGTTTATCTGCCATGTCCTGACTCACGACTTCAATACGCCTTGTGACAGTCGAACGAAATAACTGAAGTTCTCTAATAGCAGACATGATTTCTGTTTTATTTTTAAAATCTCCAAATAAAGTCTCACCCGCTTCAATAAATGCTTCCTTTCTTGTGTTTCGCCAATATATGAGATATTTTAAATGACGCGATCGTAGCAGCTTTTGATTATTTGGCTGGTCTTGTGAACATGGTTTGTTCTTTTTTCAAACAAGATATCAAATCACGTACTTTTCGTTTTCTTAATTCACTCTGCGGCGGAAAATCGTTTCCATAGTTTTTATGAATCCTCTCTAAGTTACCACGCTTAGGTATTGCAACTGACGCACGACAAATAAGACAAATGCACTTATCCTTCACCATACAAAACAAAAATTCTTCCTCCCAATCGTTATTAAAATGATACGTTTTAGATTTCTTCGCTGCACTCATTTTGTACTATTTAATAATAAACTTTGTATCGACGTAGTATTGCCTTCAAGTTGCAATTCAGAATGACTCCAATTCCTGCAGGTGCAACATTTATATCGGCGTGAACGAAAGTCTCGAATGTTCCCGTCAGTTCTAGAAAAGCGGCAAGAATAAAAAACGCGGCTTTTCTTTGACAAGTACCGCGCGTTCCTTTGATAAAGCCGCCTTTTGCCGCTAGCAGAGTGTTATTTTATTACGTAATAAATTTTTGTAGTTTAGTTAAGTACCTACTTATTAAAATAAATTTTCCTCTCGAGATCTACTCAAAAAGCACTCGCGATCGACCGTTTGAGCACCCCTGCTCGACACCATACTCCCAGTATGAGTGTTTGTAGTCGCCATAGCTGTATTCTTTGTATTAAAATGAACCATACATGTTTTTAAAACGGATTAAATAAAGACAGAAATAAGGAACTGACGAATAGGGTGAATTATTACTATTCGGCTACTTAAATGGAACTACACAATCCCGTACTATCTACGTCAAAGTCACAGTTACATGTTACGAAATAGTTACCCTAAAATTGTTCCCCATTTTGGCAATGACTACGTAGTCTCAGCTTAAACGGAACGTGGCGACACCAGGTTCCGGTTACTTCAATGAAAATTCTTTTGATAAGAATGACGTATTTATGACTAAAAGTGCTACTTGGGCGTGTTGTACAGTGCTAAGCATTTCATTTGTCATGACAGAGCAATGGTAATCATTCAAAATTGGGGGTATCCTGTAACTTCTTTTTTCTATGAGCGTGTGGAAAGTAAGCACTTTCCGCGCGCATATTAGCGCGAAAAATTAGTTTTTGCCGCACTAAGGCGGAAAGTAATCTGATTTCTGCACTAGAGCTTGAAAAAGACAATTTTTTTTTCAGCAATTTCTCATATAGATTTGTAATTCTTTAATATCCTAAACCATTCAAAAATTCATCCAATTATTTATATTATAATTTTGACTTACATCGTATTATAATTTTATATCACTTTAACTTTAATTACAGTTGTTTCAACAATAGCTTTGATAGACAAGTCTCAGTTTCGATGACACCAAAAAACAATAACAATAATTTATGCGTTTGTGGGTGATTTAGTTTGCATAGTTATTTGTAATTCTGTGCTTTTAAAAGACGGTTTCACCACTCAACGTGCAAGTAGAGGAAGATGTAATTCCTGAAAGTACTTTGGAAGAAGCTGCAGCAGTCAGCTTACGGGTATTGCTTGAAAAATCCCACCATAGGTATGAAAAAGTTTTTAAACAATGGTGCGAGAAGAAACAGGTAAAATCTCTTAAAGAAGAAGCATGTCTCGCATATTTAGGCGAAAAATCTGAAACCTGCAAATCTTCTACACTCTGGTCAATTTTTTCAATACTCATACTGATCATCAAAACTGACAAAGATGTGGATATATATAAATATTCAAAATTAATAGCATTTTTGAAATTGAAAAACGTAAGACATCGTCCAAAAAAATCCAAAGTTTTTTGAAAAGCAGAAATTGCAAAATTTTTTTCCAAGTCACCTGATGATGTCTATTTGTTGACTAAAGTTGCCACCATTATTGGATTGACAGGTGCATGTCATCGCGAAGATCTTACTAAATTAACTATTGATAACACTGAAGACAAAAAGACCCTTCTAATCATCAAAATTCCTGATGCAAAAACTCATATTTTCAGAACATTTGTAATTGGCGCAGATGTAGTTCACCTTCAGCTTCATAGTAAATATGTAAGTCTACGACCTTTAAATACACCTCATCGTAGGAAATGCACAATACAATGTGGGAAGATGTCATCCAATATTGTCGGATACCTGGGATTGCCAGATTCAGTAATGTTCACGGGTCACAGTTCTCGCCGATCTTCCTTCATAGTGTTAGATGATTCAGGAGAAAATATATCCAATATCAAGAAGAATGGCGGATGAAAATCCACTACTGGGGCAGGAAGACAAAAAGCAAATTGTAAATTAAATTTTTACCGAAAAGAATGTTGAAGGTAAAGCTGTTCCATTCCCATTAACAAGTAAAACAACTTATAATAAACAGTATTTAGAATGGACATCTCCTCTAAATGTAAACAATCCGACAATCTGTATATTCAATATAAACATTATATCCAACAATAAATAATTGTTTAATAAAATAATAATTTAAAAATATAATATTATTTTTATTTGGGAATAAATGTAACATATACGTGTGTTTTGTAACTATTTTTGAAAGTCACTAAGGGTAAATGCAGCTTAAGAATTCTGCAAATCACATTTGACATATTCTAAACTTCTAATTTGTGCACAAATCTAATCTCAAGTAATCGGTTCTAATAAATAAAAATTTATCATACTTCATTTCACCATCCTCACTAAACTGCAGTTGCTAATACATAGGCACGTAATTTGTGCACGCTCACAAAAAAAATTATGTATCTAATTCGTGCGGAAAGTGAGTTTTCCAAACTCCCCAAGTGCAGTCGCGTGCGGAAAAGTGTCACTGTCCGCACTAGTTAGTTAAATAACTATTAGGTAATTAAGATGTTTTACAAGTCTCTCCAATACAATATAGCAAACTAACGGCCGGTTGTAGAAAGCTCAATTAGTGTTTAGAATGTTTAACGGTATGTTAAATTTGACAGACTCGGTTAAATATTCTAAATAGCAATTAAGTTTTGTGCAGTCTGGGATATATTAATTATAATATTATATTAATGAATATTTAAAATATAGATCAAACCTTAGACATCTCTTATATTCTATATCCTATATGCAGGGCAAGTATTAGGTATTGTGTTTATTTCCGACAAAATGTTCACGTTTAATAATAGAAGGGAAGTTAGATACAAATAAAATATATTTAATTAAATTGTTTACCAGTGTAACATTATATCTGACCTATTCTTGAAAAATAATGCGTTCTTTAAACCGAAACGCATAAAATGGTTTTGGCATACGTCGTCGAATTATGAATAAAAGTACCTTCCAAAAAATTGAATTAAAGATTAAGATGTGTATTTTTAAAATTGCAAAGTGAGAGGAAGAAAAGTAACATTTTTATTCTGTAAAAAAGAAAAAAATCTTAATTCGAAAGAAACTAGTTTTGGCAAATTTATTAAGGCAAAATTTTTATATTTTCATTGACTACATAGCTTTTACCGTTTCGGACATAGCATTAGTTTTATTTTGGATACCCTGTATATTAGTCTTTATAATTTAATATTATAATATATAAGCATTTTAAATATAATTAATGATCTTTTACGTTGAAAATATTTTATGCACATTTTAGCTATGATTGAAATTAATAACCAAGCATTCGAAATGTGAAATTAAACAAAAAGCCAATTCAAGGGAAAAAGTTTTGTGAACATACTAGTTATGATTTCAAATTTTTTACATGCTTTTTTAATTAG
>JAUTXW010002990.1:860000-932500 GCA_030620095.1 Kuschelorhynchus macadamiae
AGAAATTAAAACTGCTGTTTCATTGGCTCTCTCTAGGAGTGTAACTATTGGCCCGCAGGGCCCGCGCTGTGGGGGGTCTCAAAGGTAAGGGGGCCCCGGCCCGGTGGCATATACGGTAACAGCACCCGTGCTAGAAACTACGTTCAACTTCGTAATCCCGAATTCCGAATTGTACGTCAGTAACGACACCTGCGCTACGCGAACCTACTAGAAACGACACCCAGGCAGGACTGCTAGGAACAAAGACAACATTATCAAATACTAATCTGGGAATTCAATACTTTAGTACCAATCGTACATAAAAAAAACTCGATAAATTTCCTTTCGCGCGGAATCTATGATTTATGATTCTTTCCTTCTATTAGAAATAGTGAAATCCGCCACAATTTAGTTTAGTAGATAGTCACTGGATTCCTACCAATATTTTACCAGTTACTACCTATGCCGCACTTAAGTTTTAAAATTAATTTAAAATAAATTCAATAAATAGTTTTTACAGTGACGCACACCAGCATTTTGTGATGTTGAATTCGCACCAGTTCATCCTTATAACAAAGTCAATTGGATAAGATTTTTTAGTTGTTTTTCAGGCTGATTTTTTAAATATTTTATTAGTCGCCATTTTATTTGGCCATCTCTTATTAATACGAAAATGTTACCAGTTCATTTCTATGTAATACTTGATTTTTGTGCAAAATTTCAGGTAAATTGGATAATTATTTTGTCTAGTAATATTATTTGTTTTACGTTTCACTAGGCCGCCATCTTGTTCCGGCATATTATATTTCTACCAAAATATTACCAGGTCATCCTCAAGTGACTCCTCAAAGACCAAATTATCTGTGTCGTCCCTATTTAATGAAATGAAGAAGTCGAGGGTAGATGGTGAATTTTTGACTAAAAGTTGAAGTTAATTTGTTTAGTCGTTTTTGCCGCGAACTGACAAACAGACAGACCGACAGACAAACCGACGGAATTGATAAAATATATTTTTTGGCATCTGAAAACGCTAAAATGTGAAGATATGTAAAACCTGAGAGGTGATTTTTTCAGGATTACGGACATTTTATTTGAACGCCATTTTGTTACGCCCATCTTGAATTAGTACCACAATTTTACTAATTCATCCCTTTACCACAATTAGATATGGCTCACAATTTAAAATCAATATATTAAGTAGTTCTTTCATGCAGAATTTTTAAATATTTTATTAAGACGCCATTTCATTTCGTCATCTTGGATGCAGGTCAAGATTTTACCAGTTGATTCCCTCATAATACTCGATTTTTATGCACAATTTGAAATAAATTGTGCAAGTAGTTTCTTAATAATGTTTTTTTAACATTTCCCCATTGACCCTTAATTTTTGCCCAAAATTTGAAATCAATCGTGTAAGTAGTAGTAGTTGACCGACAGACAGACAGACCGACGGAATTGAGCAAACATGTTTTTCAGCATCTAGGGACCCTGAAACGTAAAGTTCTAAAAATCTCAGAGGGTGTTTTTTCACGATTATAATACCTCCCTTTTACGAGGGAAGTAACATAAGAAATAGCATGGAAGGAAGAAGATTGCCAGAAAACCATCCAATGAAATATAAAAGTATAAAATCACTCAAGCACTATCTTGCTATACGTAATGGCGTAAACATATCTATCAAACCAACTACTATGTCGAGAAGAAAGACCAATATGGGTGGAAGAAGAGCTCACGTGGCTGATAGAAACACCACAGGACTTATAAAGAAAAGAAGTAAAAATCCCCATGCGCTCGCTAAATGCATTAATGAACGTAAGAGTCTTGACTATAATAAATCTAAAAAATAATAGGTCTATGTGTTTAATTACGAATTTTTCTAATAATTGTAAATTTTTAAACTGAACTGTAGTATCTGCTTCCTTTTTTATTGTAATTATAATTTTGACCATTTACTTGTATATTTTTTTAAACCTGCTCATTAAAATATTTGACATTAATGGTTCTTTTTTATTTTAAAATAAACTATAGTATATAGTTGTTTGTTATGGCACTAAATGAATGGTTTTACCGACGTGTTGATGTCAGCAGTGGCGGCTCGCCAGGGGACGCGGAAGAAGCGCCGCTTCACTTACATTTTCCAATCAATTTACTTAAAAATAAAAACATTTTTAAAATATTAATAACAATAATATCTACATTTCTAGTATAAAGATGTAGTATGTTTTATATAAATTCACATTATTTACTTAATTATACCATTATTTTCTATTAAAACTAGTGCGTTATATACTCAAAAAATAATAATGACCTAAAAACGTAGCGCGCTGAACACCTTTTCATAAGAATGACCCGTTGAGGGATCACAATCAGCAGTAACAAATTCCGCTTCAGACTCCCCTCGCACGCCGGCTTTCACGCTTAGATTTGTTTACGGCAGTTGTTATGACAACGCAATGGTGAATATCCGTAAGCCAAATAGACCAAATAGGGATGGGAGCGGCATAAAACTGCTGCTGCTTGCTGCAAACGCTTGTTCGCTTGTTATAGAATCAATGTAAATTATTACGTTCCGATCAACGGAGGCGAAAGCAGTTTTGCATCGATCGAATCGAATCGAAAATAGCTTTAAGATATAGGTACATAACGGTTTTTTGAGAACACAAAAATTATTTAAAATCTTATAAATTTATATTATTTCCCCTAAATATTAAAAAGCGCTCCAAAGCTATGGATAATTAACATCATAAAAGGGTAAAAAAAATGGCCATTTTGGGCGTGGCACCCAGAAAAATTTTCATCCTGCGGCGCTGTGCACCTAGCTACGCTGCGCTTCGCCCATTCTTAAATCCACGAGCCACCCCTGACTAAATCCAGGGTAGTAAATCAGTTTAGTGACAATCGGAGAAAAGTATGTTACAATAAATACAAATTCTAGTTGAGATGCTGTTACTGTGCACCACTTCTAGCGAAGGTGCTTTTACTGTTTTGAACTTCGGCTCGGCAGATTCGTCTAGCACGAGTGCTGCTGCTGTATATGCGGCCCGATGCAGTAGTAAAAAAAATAAAATTATTTCAGATATTTCTAATTTTAGAACAAGAATATTTTCTCGAATTTATCTCAACGAACTGTATCGTAATAATATGTCAACATAATCATTATCGCCAGCAGAAACATTTACTTCAGCAGTTTCTGTTTTCCGTCAAATGGCCCTCAGAATTCAAATGTAGAAACTTTTCTCGGATTTTATAAACTAGAGGGTCAAAGTGCGGAAGAAGTGACTGACGAATAAAATCTTAGAAGTTATTTCGAATTTTGGTCTGAATATTAGAAAATGTAATGATCAAGGATATGACAGGGCGAATACAATGAGCGGTGCGTATTCTCTCGTTCAGTCTCGAATAAAACCAGTTGAAGAGACGCAACGTATATTAATTGTGTCGCCCATAACCGTAATTTAATGTTAAATGATGCAATGAGTGGGGTACAAGAAATATCAAGTTTTTTTTACTGTTTTTAGTATTTTATTTAAGAGCTTTATCCATTCTTTGGGTTAAATATAAATAGGTAGGATATTCTGTCCAAAGTTACTGGAGATTCCAAAATAACATTAAAAATGTTAAATTCAACTTGTTGGTCAGGTCGTCTGTTGTCTTTAATTTTAGTAATTTTCAAAAAAGGAAAACGCGATTAAGTATTATCATTGAAGAAAGAAATGAAAAGCTTCGATTTCGTCGTCCCGTTAATCTTAGTCATAAAAATATTATAAATTTAGCATCTAAAAGATTACAGACTGTTGATCAAGATTTATCTGAAGCATCTCTTTCTTAAAAACTTGCCTAACTAGCGCTCAAGATCTTAGAAAAAAGACTGGAAATAAGATCGGAAGTAAAATTGATTTGCCAAGAGCGGGAGCTCTGCATTTTAGGATTAGGCAGACACGTAGACAGGAAATTCATTTTGGGGGGGGGGGGGGGCAGTTGGGGGCACAAATAGTTATAGAGGGGCCTATATACAGGGTCTGTCATTAGTGTGTCAAAGTAGCATACTTTTCTATTAAAGATTTTTTTACATTAATGACGGATCCTGTAACAAATATGTGCCAGAAAAAAAATTAAAACGAATTTTCTACATTTATTTTAGGTTTTTGAATTAAATAACAAATTTTATACAAAAGTAACTTAATTAAACACATCTGAAGAAACATGTTTTTTTCAGTTTTATTTAAGGGACAGTTGTGGAAGTATTACTAAAACTAATAAAAAATTAACATGAAATTAATATAAACCGTTAACTAAAGAGACCGGGATTGTTACAGCGATTATTACTGTTTATATTTTCTTTGTTTTAATTAGGTAAGAATCAGCTTATATTTGGGATTCTTTATAGTAGAGATATTTTGTATTGTTGTGGTTTGAGTACTTTATTTCGTTAAAAATATTGTGCTTGTATGAGCGTACTATATAATATATTTAGACAGTCTACGTCCCTGGGATTAGGAAAACGTTTGAATCTACACTGCCAAATTTAAAAACAATTAGGGACATTGCCGTAATAACACTAGCGAAATACGCGGACCTAAGCTCAAGTTGAACAAAAGTTATATTTGTAATCACGTTATTTATGACATTATCTGTAACCAGCGCAAGTAGTGAACGGCTATTTTCTAATTTCATGCGTACTAAAATGACCCAAACACGTCTGAAGGCATTAGGCTTATTGGCCATTGAAGCTAAGCTCAGACAATGAATTTTGAAGAGTTAATTGCCTTTGGAAATCACAAGGCTAGAAGAAAATGTATTTAATTTTTTATCATTTGTTTATTTGTTTGCATATTGTATATATATGTTCTTTTGCTTAGTTTTAATTTTTGCTTCCAATGAAATGTATTTTGTTAAAAATATTTTTTTATTTATTTGAATCACTTATTTGAGAAAACCCATATGTCCAAAAACCTTGATTTTGAGAAAAGTTGAAAAAACTGTTTTATTCAAAAACGACCTAAACATCTATCAAATCAAGTACTCCAATAAAAAGTTTGGGTACTTGCTTTGAACAAAAACAAATTAAAAAAATTGTTGGTCACCTGAGAAAAAAATTAAAATGGCGATGGACTTGTGGGGTTTCTAAAATAAACACATCATTTTTTTTTAAAAACCTTTTATTACTTCAAAATAATATAAAATGCAATAAAAAAAATTATAGTAGGCTCGGTCAGTTCTCATTAACATCGCCATCATCCCCACCAACTATCGGCCATTTGAATATTTACCGTTAAAATGTTTTAATTTCCTCATCTTTTCCTACGATAAATCTCTCAAACTTTTTGTTCTTCGACATTTTTTTTGCACTGATTGGTGCTTTTGTATTGGGGTATGCAACGTTTACAGGAAAAGATCTGACGATGGTGGATGTTCCCAGCCTGAACTCGTGTTTTATCAGTACATCAATAAAATCGCGAGCAGTCACAACACCTTTCTCCCCCTTGCTGTAACTTAAGTGCATAAAATTAGAAATCAGAAAAGAAATTGTATCTTCGTTTCTAACACCGCTTCCGAGCGATGCCGTAGACAACGAATTCTTCTTATAGTAAACAGGCCACTATCTTTTAAAGTCTTTGATCAATGTGTTATTTTCGTCTATTAGGTATAGCGAGAAATTCTTCTTAGTACTTGAACTGATAATCAGCGAAAGGTAATCTTTTAGTAGAAAAATCCTGTCATTTTTTTATATTTTTTTCTTATCCTTGCAAAATCCCCAAGGTATGTAGGAATGTCCCCTTTGAGAAAATACTGGTTCACACTCTGAAATCGTCCGAAGTCTGCAAGCCCTAAGCATATTCTAATGACTGAATGGTTCTTGTTCTGACCACCGCATCCGACAGAGAAAATATGGAAATGTTCAATGTCTGGTGAAATTTGCCTGTTTATAAAATCCATAATGAAGGAGCAAACTTCATTGGGTTCTTTTTGCCCATACCTTCGTGGTATACATAGAACATGGTTTTTCCTGTCTTAAGGTCACGAATATTAAAAACATTGACAGTAAGTTGATGCAAGTAAAATGTGTCTTGAACCGGAATAACAGGGAGGGCAAGATTTTGCATATAGTCAACGCAAATGGCTCCTACCGTGGAATCTGTGCGGCATAACTCCTGAATCGACTTCACGCTATAAAATTTCTTGGTTTGGTTGGCAATTTTTTCCGCCACAGCTACACGCTTAGCAACATCACTAGAATTGATTTTGTTGGAAAGTTCCTCACAGGTGCAGCAGGTATCGACCTGTGGCCTACCGAAAGACAAGCTGAAACGTTCCTTGAAAATCTTGCGCAAAAAGCTGTACTTTATAGATGATTCGGGTTTCTTGAAGAAATAATTCGTATATCTTCTTAACGTCCAATTTTTCTCTAAATTAGTGATAATCATGCCATAATGTGAGTTTTGCACAGAAAATGAATGAATATGTTCCTCCATTTGCCGGACCACCCCCTCCAGGTTTTGCTTTACCTGGAGTATTTTTACCCCCTCTATGACTAGCCGGTTTCCCAATGACAATAAATTAGCCAAGCGCCGAACACGGTCCACATTCCCATGAATACTAATAAAAGAAGATTTACTTTCCCGAACTACAGGACACATAGTATTTATATGATTTGCTTCTTGGTTTTGCATTATTCTGTTCTACTCTAGGTCGTTTTCTTGAAATTTCAATCAAAGCCTGTAAATACGCATCTTGTTCATTCTTCGTCTCTAGGGTACAAAATTTATCAAAAAATCTCTTGCCGATCACTTGATTTACACCTAAAAGTACAAAAAGTAACATTTTGGTAGGCAAAAACAAAATACTTTTACCTTACCGGCATGGTTCACCCATTTTCCGTTCATTCGCTTTGATACTCTGTAATTCAGATATTCTTTGACTTTAACTCGTTCCTCCTCGGACGACGCCATTGTTGAGACTAAAATCAAGTACGCAGCGCCACGATTCGTTCAAAAAATGGATGCAACGCATGCCATCGGCATGGCCTACTTACAAAATTTTTCACGTAGGCCATTCAAAACGTTTATTGGAAAAACACCACATGTCTAGGATTTGTGGTGTTTCTCAGGTAAACACATATTTTGGAGTAGCGTAATAGCGTTATAAAGGATTGGATATGTGGGATTTCTCTTAAAAATATGCGTCTGTTATAAAAAACGGTGTTGAGCTAAAAAAGTAGAAATGTGAAGTTTACGGACATGTGGGTTTCTGAAACGAGCGATTCATTTGTTTTACATGGATAACGAGCCCCGCGTAAAATCTTGTGGGAGGGGGGCAAAAATTAAAGTCACGCTACTGATTCCCTGAAAGCTGAATCGATGCGTCCTAAGTAATGGAAAACATTTTGAAAACTAAAATATTTAGTTTTCTTTGTTGTCCAATTAGCTGCAAAGTGATGCTCCTATGGATATCGAAGACTAAAACGCGTCGACTTTTCAAAGTCTTATTTTTCGACAAAGAAAACAAATGTCCCTAGATTATTTAATATGTTTTTTGTGAACTCCAAATCTTGCCTTTTAGATGATTCGTTTTTTTTTAATTAGTAAGTAAGTAGCATCAATGATCACTTTTTTCCTGATTACCGTGCTTATTTTCGTGAGAAAAAAGTTTACACACGGTCACAAAAAGAAATAAAGAAGAGTGAAAGTATTTCTTGTTTAACATATGAAGTATTGTTCAAATCTAAAAAAATGTACCAGCAAAACTAAAGCTTTTTTTCTAATGGCACATTGTACATATTTTTGCTTTAACTTATAAAATTCACACAAAACATTTTGGTAAAAATCTAGTATGGCGAAACAAAGTGGCGGTCTAAAATTACTAAAAAAGTACTTAACCAATTTACCTTAAATTTTGTACAAAAATAAAGTGTTGTGTTGGAATCAATTGGTAAAATTTTTGTATGAATCCAACATGGTGAAACAAAATGAAGTGCTTGAAAAATCAACGTAAAAAAATCTTTTTATTCTATAGATTTTAAATTTCACAGAAAAAAAAATGATATAGGTACACATTGCCACAAATTCAACATGATGGAACAAAATGGCGGTGTGTGTCATTATAAAAACTACTTATTCAATTTACTTAAAATTATGCCCGAAAATCAAGTTTGGCGTAGGTAGAAACTGTAAAATATTGACAGGAATCCAATATGGTGAAACAAAATGGCGCCCAAAAAATTATTGAAAGACAGTACGTATTTTTTTTCTAAATGACTTGTACCGAACTAATTTATGTTACACTTCACTATTTCCAATAAAAGAAAAGATTCATAACGAGGGAAGTTCCGATTTAAGGAAATTTATAGATTTTTTTGTTAGTTTTTGGATTCCTCTGTTTATTTTTATTTTCTGTTTTCACAGTAGCTACTGAAAATGACCATATCAGTAAGTAAATTAAAAGGAGCAAATTACTTATTCGAATAAAACTTTTAACATAGAAATTTATTACAAGGACTTTTTTACTACTAAAATCTAAAAAGCTATTTGACACCCTACAACCTTAATATTTATCATTTTACTCTAATTTTCGCTACCTCATTAGGAAAAAAAATTAAATGTGGGTTCAATGTATATTCAATATTCTTGTACAGGGTCTTCCATTGAGGAGGAAAAACAGATTTTTTACTCCCCCCATATTTCTCAAGAAATTCAAAATAGCCAATCGATGTATTTTAGCTCGGAGAATTCGAAAATCGTAACAAAAAAACAATTGAATGAGAAACAAAAGATTTACGCCAAAGATGTTTTTGCGATTTTTAAACACAACACCCTATATATTATTACACTTTTGAATTCTATGGTCAATTCTAAGTATTTTTTAATAAGACTACTATATGTATATCTTCAACCGTTTTTGATTTATTGATGTTTGAAAATTCACATTTTTGCTTCTTTGAGCCGTCATAGCACCTGGATGGTTGGACCTAGAGCAACATAACTTTCACATTCCTATCTTAGTTTTCGATAAGCTAGCTCATGATGCCAGTCAAACAAAAAAACGGAAATTGTTTTGCTACTTATTTAATTGAATATATTCATATGAAATGCAGGTGATCAATTTACTTCAAAATCACTGTAATTTTGACGTATTAGTAGATATTATATTAGTTTGCCGTAATCAGATATTTATTAAATGAAAAACTACAGATTGTATCGCTGTATTATGTATCAAAAAAGCGCCAGTGACGCAATTTTCATCAAAACATATACCTATTTGAAGAAACTAAATCATTACGTAACAAAAAAAAAAGAAACTCAGGACGACATGTATATCGAGACAGAACTATTTTAAATTATTTTATAAGAAATCCCACCAAGTCAATTTCGCATGCAGTTCGGGGCATTCGGTATGGCCGTCTACGTCTACGTCGAAGTGTTAGCCAGGGAACCGTTCACAGAACCTTACAAATTTATAAACTCAGGCCTTTTCACATACTTCCTCTTCAGCATTTAACAGCTGCACAGAAAGAAAGTCGCTTTCAATCTGAGTCTCAAATTATAATATGGCAACAAACCGACCCTGATTTGTTTGAAAAAATTATTTGGGCAGACGAGGCCACATTTACCTCCTCAGGAATATTTAATCGACACAGTACGCATCACTGGGCTGTAGAAAATCCGAGAATATTTCAAATCATTAAAATTCAAGGCAGAAGTTTTATTCATGTTTGGGGTGGTGTTAAAAATAATAAAATTTGGGTACATTTGTGGTCCACGATATCAGAATTTCTTTCAAAACCAAATTGAAAACCTTTTGGAAGAATTGCCCTTGGTGGAATATCGGAATTTAATTTGGCAACAAGACGGAGCTCCCCCACTTGCCACGCGTGATGTTAGAGACTTTTTGAACCGACGCCATAGTGAATGGAACCACCGGCACCGCTTGGCCGGCCAATAGTCCTGATCTTTCACTTTCTTTGGGGGCATCTCAAGAATGTGGCATACCAAAATAGAAACGAAAATATTGATGAAATTATGGAAAAAATTGTAAACGAAATTAATAGACTTAATCAAGAAAATGAAATTATAACTGCAAGTTTGCAAAGGCTGCAAAGAGGATGCCAATGTTGCTTCGAGTATAATAATTAGTTATTATGTTTTATTACTTTATTGTTAATATTAACTATTGAATTCAAAAATTTATTAATATACCGTTTCCGGTTTTCCATTTAAAGGATAATGCTTTTTGTCAACTTTTTGACGCACCTATTTACGTGGACAAATTTTTACATGATGCACAAGTTGTCACTACATAATATTTCAAATATGGTTTGTTGTCAAATTTATTCTATAAAGCATATACATCACAGTGTTGTTGTCTTACCTTGTACATGCTACGTAGTTTCCTATTAAATTTGTATTACTTACCTAACTGACTTATTACCTAAACCCTACCTACATTTTAATATTTCTAATCTTCAGAAATAAAATAATTAGTAGAAAAGCTATATGTGTTTCAAAATTCGTATTTCTAGTTAACCTAATTATCTTGTTTATATATCACAAAAAGGAAACAAACTGCACTTTAGAGCTTGTTAGTGCAAATCAAGCAACTAAACCAAAACTAACACCCTATGTTTACTTATGATATCGAAGTAACAATAGTAGAAGGGGTAGTAATAAAAATTTGCTGAAATTGGAGCGCCCTGAAAACAAAAAAAACTGACGTGGATAAAATCAATGTGCGACGTCAAATAGTAAGCATTACAAAGAGTAAGAACTGACTTTTACGTTGAAGTTGACCATATTGCAAAATATGTAACTGCAATTAAGGTACTCTTTTGCAACTAAAGTTACTTTTTGTAACTAAAGTTACATTTTGTAATGAAAAATACTTTTCAAAAGTAACCGTTACAAGGTCCTCAACAAAAGTGTCTAGTTATAAGATCCTTTTTGTCGTAATTAAAAAGTAATAAGTTACGGTAACTAAATTACTTCAGAGTAACTTAGATACTTTAATGTAACTGAGATATTTAGATACTACCAGCTCTGCCAGCAGAGAAATAATACCATTTCTTCAATTAAATTTGTATCCGGCTAGTTTTGTTCAAATTCATGAACCTTTTAATGAAAGCAAACGTTCTCGCATTAAATGAATATAATTTTTACGTTTTCTTGAATTCATGATTCTTGGGTTTATACCGTGCCAAATTGGCTGACCTGCAATATTTACATGTGTAAACTTAACACAGCCTAACCTCAAGAACCAGGATTTCTTAATTGATTCCTGTCGTGAAAACTATGGAATAAAACTATATTTATATTTTTTTATTTTAACTTAGAATATTTAACATACTGCACAAATCAAGGGTTTTGTATTTAACAACGTTGTAAATGTTTTCTATTATGAAAGTTTAAATTGTCAAAATAAAAGGTTTAAATTAATTTTTACTCTAAAATGATATCACTTACAACAGCTAATAACATCATAGTTAAAAAGGCTAGTATAACATCTATTCCTCCTTCTGATTTTACTCCAGTTTCAAGCATCATAGTTAGGGCCCATATAATACTCACTGTTATGTAAATTATACTCGTTACTTGAAGTGCCTTAAAGCTAGCGTTAAATGTGTCCAATATATCACATATTATTTTGTGATGACGAGTTATACCTTGCAAGTTGTCCAAGCATGTTTGTATATTCTTTATGTCATAGATATTTGTCTCGAAATATGGCTTTACTTTAATTTCAATAAATTCGTTAACATCTGCAACATGATTTTTAATTCTCCGGGTGTGATAGATCATACAGAATTGCACAACATGGAAATAACCACACTCAAGAAATCCTGGAACTAAATAAAACAGTGCATTCCATCCATGTCGGACAACTGTGGGATAAAGATACATAAGGGATACTGGTAGTGACAAAAAATAGATAATTAGGGGGACATGAATTATCCATTTATGAATTACAGTTTTAACCATTTTATTTTTAAGAGAATATATTTTCTTAAGCAGCAAAGTATTTCCCCATAGGGTGAGCAATCCAACAACATTTGTTATTGACACCATTCCATCTCTTGCCAAGTCAACTGTCT
Source organism: Kuschelorhynchus macadamiae (assembly GCA_030620095.1). Taxonomy (NCBI): domain Eukaryota; kingdom Metazoa; phylum Arthropoda; class Insecta; order Coleoptera; family Curculionidae; genus Kuschelorhynchus; species Kuschelorhynchus macadamiae. The sequence continues at coordinate 872,062 of JAUTXW010002990.1, forward strand.
TAACAATTGAGTCAGATATATTTACCGCTTTGTACAGAAATTTAATTTTTCCATTAGTGCCATAAACAAATCCTGCAATATGAAAGATAGTAAAAAATATTTCCATGTTCAGCAATAGTTTTCTGTTTTTGCTTATTTTGTATGCATACTTATATACCATTATGCTACAAATGCAGTACATTAATCCTAAGACTAACAAAATATATGTCTTAATTGCATATCAATAAACATTATCTGGCTATGCTATTAAGTTAATGATGCCTCAGAACACTAGAATATGATATGTATCAGTATTATGATGTAGGTTCAAGCAATTTATCACCTGAAGCATATATTATTAATCTGATATATCCTAAATAAATAACAACTCGTTTTCTAATGCTTTGTATTTCTCATAATTATAAATATTGCAAACATAACCCATATATTCTTTATAAAAATCTATACCTATATATCTACTATACTAATATATAAAAGACTTAGTTCACTAACTCACTCATCACGCTCCAGCTCAAACCGCTTGAGGTAGAAGGCTGAATTTTAGCATGCAGTTTGATTTTAGGGTGTAATTGTGTAAGTGTAAAAAAAATAAAATATTACAATATTTTTTATTTAAAAACGGTCAGTTTTTAGGAAAAACGCTTGAACACGTCTTTTTAATTTATTTTTTTACATATTTCAGGATTTTTTATTAATTCATACAGGGTGTTCACATGGGTGAAACCAGCACTTAAATGATACAATATTTTTTTTATTTGAAAACCGGTTAGTTTTTCGAAAAGACGCTTGAACAGGTGATTTTTAATTTATTTCTTTTACATATTTTAGGATTTTTAAAAAATACATGCAATGTGTTCAAAGAGGTAAAACCTTCCCTTAAATATTATAATATATTTTATTTAAAAAACCGTTAGTTATTCGGAAAACGCTTGAACATAATATGCTTTATATTTTATTTTTTTACATATTTTAAAATTTTTTAAAAACCGAGACGCATGTCCAAGGGTTTGAAACCACCCCTTTAATATTATATTCTTTTTTTTTAAACACTTGGACTCTGAAAAACACTTGTACATGTGCTTTTTAATTTATTTTATTACATATTTTAAGATTTTTTATAAATTCATACAGCGTTTTTGAAAAAATCGGGTCATTGATTCATTTTTGCTACCTTTCTCAAACCGTTTATCGTGCCTGTGCAAACAGCTTGATTTTAGAGTTCAGAGGTTGGATAAGAAGGGATTCTTCGAAACTCAGTTTCCAGGGGGTGAAACTACCCCTTAAATATTTATAGTGGACTCGAAAGTTGTCAAAATAAAACCGCTTCTTGGTTTAAAGAACGAGCTTTATTAACTCCAAAAAATAGCACAGCAGATGAAATAAATCTAGCTTTATTGGAAAAAATTACTGCTCCGCAATTAACATACTACTCAATAGATGTAACTATAGACCAAGAAACTGTGGTTAATTATCCTGTCGAGTTCCTATATTCTATAAACCCTTCAGGAATCCATCCTCATGAGTTAACTTTAAAAGTAGGGGCACCAGTGATGCTTATTTAAAATATAAAACCCCCAAAATTGTGTAATGCAACTCGCCCAAGTAGCACATATAATCATATACGGGCTAAAATGCTAGCCAAAATAACAGTTCTATTACAGTATAAAGACGGAAATATGGCTAAAGTGGAATAATACTTTGGCCATAATGGGGTAAAAATTTCCAATTGGCAATTATACGACCCTCTCTTTTGATTTTATGGTTGGGTTTATTAGCTACTTTTTGACTTTAAAATCGAACTTTTTTAGCGGAATTCTGACTTGTTTTTTAGCCGACATTTGAGTAGCATTTTTTTTCGAAATTTACCTAAATAATTTCTCATTTTTTGCCTTTTCATCAATTGTTTCGAATTATGTACAAATAGTATTGACAGCCAATCAGCGTAAGAATTTATAAGCCAAGAACAAATGCAAAGATAACAAATCATGGTTTGACGGTTGGAAGGAACAAAAAACACCTGTGAAGGAACTTTTACTGTTATAAGAATCTAAGATAGGCATGTAAAACACGCGCCCCTTCTTGAAACTAAAAATGTCGATTTCTACAAATATTTTTTTTTAATTATTTTTTTTAGTTTGGAAACGTATTTTACTAAGAAAATTGATTAAAGGGTTCATCATGTAAAAAAAAAATGAAATTGGTCACTTTGTAAGCAAATATTTATCAAATAGCAATAATTTTCAAATGTAGCCAAAATGTAGCAATGTTTACTAAAAATTTGCCGTAACAAAATTAAACGACGATTACTCCGAGACGGCGTTTTTCTATATGTGGTGGAATATTTAATCTTTTTGTTAGACATTTTGTAAGGTAAATCACTTATATTTCGTTTTTCTAAATATATATTCAGTTTGGTTAAGTATAGTTTTATAGGTTAAAAACGTAAATTTGAAAGTGTGGCATATTTTGCCAATACTATAGCAAAAATAAGCGAAATAAAACTACCCAATTTTATTTTAATTGTGAAACAAAAATATGTTAATAAAAGCCATATTTTTTCCATTCAATTTTTATTGTCTTAAAATGTCATAATCTGGCATTCTTATATAGCTATTATTACTATAATTAAACTTAAATACTTGCTAAAATATGTTTGGTTGGAATTTGGGAAAAATGCCTACTTATTGATTATATTCTGACCTCGATTTCTATTGATTAGAAATGCCATATTCTGGCATTTTAAACAGCTATGCTTACTATAATTTAACTTCAATACTTACTAGAATATATCTGGATATGTTGTGGCAACAAAATTGACAGATATTTCTACTTTTTGGCTATCCAATATTACAAAAAAAAAGTTGGAGGTTTAATTACCCCATAAAAGATATTTTTTGGGCAAGTAATTATGCTATAGCCTATCTATATTAAAAACTGCCACTTTTGGAGCCAAAAAAGCTAATTTGAAGCGTAGCTTTCATGGCTAGAAAACAAACCAAGAATCATGTACCAAATTTTGACGAATTTCTGGTTTTTATGTATCTTTTATGGCTAACTACAGGTTAAAATATTACAAAACAATGTAATAGAGTCTATTATTATTTCTGGCCCTAGTCTGGGAGAAACAGTTTTTATACCACGTATCCCTTTAATTCCATCAGACTATCCTTTTCAATTTAAACTTGTACAGTTTCATTTAAAGCTTTGTTTCGCCATGACAATTAACAAAGCTCAAGGGCAATCCTTAAGTAGACTTGCGCTACGATTGTTTTTCCCATGGTCAAGTCTATGTCGCATGCTCTAAAGTAAGTTCGCGTAGTAGATTGCTATTTAATAGCCAGAGAATGCAACAACAAACCTGGTTTATAAAAAGGTACTAAAATGAGGCGATTTAAGGACTTATTTACATCCCTTTCATTTATAGTTAGATTTCAACCCAAAGAGTAATGATAAACACATTATTAAACCATAGAACAGACCCTCATGCGATTGATGGCAGGTCGAAGGAGGATTACAGAGAGTATGCTTACCCATTGGTCCATGAGGATGGTGTACCTGCTAAAATATTTGCTACGAAATATAGAAATAATGAGATACCATGTCATCCAGCTCTGAACAACACGTAGATTCGAAGCGCGCTTGTGCTGCCCGAGGTAACGAGGATACTGCAAAACTCTCTGGTTTTCTCAACACTGTCAATTCCGTCAAAACGATGAAATAATGGGGATACTTGGAAGTAAGAAATAAACCTGTCTGAACAGATTGGAAAAAATGGATTGCATCGTTGGCAACAATTTTTAAGATGTAAATTTTCAATGCAAAAAAAAGCAACACGTTAAGAATTGGAAATTAAAAACTAACTATTATTCAAGTAATGAGAGGGCTGCAGATATGACAAATATAGAAATGCACTATTTTCACTGCTGCTTAAGAATATGCAGAGTGCTCACACATAGGCCGTCTGGTGTACAAAAAAATGGTCAAAAAAGCGATTTTTGACCAACATCTTCCAAAATATTACACATAGAACAAAATAGTCAAAACTGCTTTACTTTACTTTACTTTTATTACATATAGAGAACATGTAGGACAGATTACTACCTACAAAAAAAGGTTATTATGATTTTTTTTGGAAAGCTTTCAAGATAAATTAATTTAAAGTTATCATTGATTTTTCTCTCCCCTCTTTTCGGACTAACAGAAACATTTTTGAATTTCTTAGCAAGCGCACGGACAAATTTGGAATAACTCGAGTTAAAACTATTTTTTATTTGTAATTCAAAATGCGTTTGGAAGAAAGACATACGTGGCTATATAACATATCCGCGAAAAATTATTTTTATTTCAAACTCAAAAACTCAAAACTATGGTTTTAGGTAATAATCTACCCCACACTTTTCAATTTTGTTACTCTTGGAATAATTTTGAACATATGTATCATAAATCGCTTTTTTACCCTTTTTTTATGAACCAGACGGCCTACATGTAAGCACTCTGAACATTCCTAAACTACCCCTCGAGAAGTACTATTAAGAAAAAAGTACGCACTTAGATTATTCCTGTGACAGCCTTCAAAACTGTCTCTGGTGACAGGGTTATTTAGATCCTCTTACAATACTTCACAGGGTTTACATTGCTAAACAATCTCATGAAGATTTAAAGGAGTTCTTCATGTTTGAACTATCTCCTTATTCCATGAAATTATTTTCAGATAGTCATTATAAGAAAATCGTCATTATATGAATTATTGACACCACTTGCAATAGAAGACACGCCAAATGTAGTTGTGACTGTGATCACCCATTACATAAATTTAAGTAGCCTAGACAGACCTCATTTGCAACCCTAGCAGACAACTATAGAAAGTATTTGCAGACCTACAACGGTATGAGCGTGGCCGTAATTTTTATCAATTGTCCTGATGATGCCGGCCAAAAAAAAACACAAAAAATTGAGAACGACTTCGAAGGGCTACCCATTCTTCTCCTGAAATTATCTTTGATCAAACCACCATATTGTAGAGTTCATAAGAACGGTTACCGCCAATAAGATCAACAAGAGGCGCCTAATTCAATTGCTGAAAAATGAATTCGAAGAAGCTACCATAAATGTGAATCAAGCATTTGAACCCTGTCTTCATAGTTGGGGAGAACATGGATCTTCTTGCGCTACATTACCATCGCCCTATAAGAACCACGTGATCTTCCAAAGGTCGGAAAAGGTAAAGCACGTGACGTTTTTTACTCAGCAAATTCATTTCCCTACAGCTTCACCAACATACAGCCATTCCTCCAGGCTTTCAGTAGGTACGATAACACATCTGCACTTTTTGGACATGGAAAAAACAACTTATGTTCATTAGATATGAAGCATCCCGAACTTGAACAAAAGGCAACTGCTTTCCTAGATCCTGTAGCATCATCAGACATTTTGAAAGAAGTGGCGGGGGAACATTTCCTACCTCAATTATATGGAGCCTGCCAAGCAGCAGAGACTCTAGACGAGTTTCGTTAAGGCAGTTTCGTAAAAGCAGCAGCAATGACAAAATTCAATCTATCTAGTTTACCTCCAACCACAGATGCTGCTCAAGACACGCTAGGACATACCACCAGTTTCAAGCATGGCTAGGATGGCTAGGAAATGCTATGGACCCATTACAGTGGGGCTGGGTAAGCACCGCACTGGGCATCCATCACACCATCTTCTGCACTTACAAGTAAAGCTGCGCGAAATCGTGTAGGTTCCGAGAACAGGACTAAACTAAGCACATTATCACTAATCTTGACCATTGATTTTGAGAAATAGGACGTTCCTGATCCTATCAACCTGCAAAGTAAAAATGAAGATGAAAAAATGAAAATCCAATTAATGGACCAACTGAATATCATTGACAGGACAGTGGACAGCTCCGTTGCAGGTATAGACATTAACCACCCGGTCCTTCTAAGCGCCTAAGAATGTGAGTTCAATGTTCATTGTCGTTATTGCGCTTTACTCTTATACAGAGTGAGTTTTTTATACATAGCATGGAGGTTTTCTAAATCGTGAGAAACTATGAAATTTCTAAATCGATTTTTTCAAGGTAGCCGAATCAAAGAACTTAGAAAATTTTTCTTTGTTTTTTATGCACTTTAATTTGATTATCACAAAAAAAACTCAATGTCGAAATTATTTAGTTAATAGTTACTTTTTAAGTACTTTTTAAAGCCCTGTTTACGCCACATATTTTTTTCCTATTTCTAGAATAAATTTCACCTGTTCAAATGACTTTCTGCTAATTTCGTTTACATTGTAATTTAAATTAAAAAGGTTAAATTTGAAGATAAAATGATCCATATCGGATTGTAATAACAACGATATTTTTTAAAACACTAAATCTCGTGATCTATTTGACCTAGTCGAAACATTTGATTACCGAGTTGTAGCAAATTCTCTAGTTTAAAAGTTTTTTTTAACAGTTGTAAAGTTATATTGTAGGCCCCGTCACTTAAAAACTTAAGAAAAGGGGTAAAAACTGACTGAAATTTCCAAAAATTTCTTTATTTTGGAAAATTTCGCTAAATTTTGAATAGCTGTCCCTCAGAAACTATTGGAAGTACACAGTTCCTTTAAGTCCCAAATTTTGTCAAATTTAATCTCATCAACAATAGGTTGGATATAAATTTTCTGTCGGATGCCTAATTCAGCTTCTGTTAACAAGAAACTAAATAATATCCAAAAATGACGATTTTTCTCTTTGTTGGAAAAACATTAGAAACCGGTCCGGATATCATCAAAAGTATATAAAAAATTAGCTTTATCGGAACTTTTGTATTTATTTACGATAATTTCACTAGAAAACACAAAACTATGATAAATCCTATTCTGAAAGTTCCTCATAAAGAGAAATTAGAGACCAATTACACAATTAGTATCCTAAGATAAATCAACCCAAACGATAATGCGTTAAACAATCTTATAAATGGCCAGAGTTACATAACAAATCACACCAATTTAAGTAACGTTTTGAGTTAGCTCATAGCCTCATTGGGGCAGAAGGCTCTTGGGAGCTCTCCGGACATACTCTTAAGACATAATATAGTAGATCATAATAAAGATAGTTTGATCCCATTGATTAGGAAACATATGGCATCTATAATTGTCCTATCCCAAACATTTTTTAAAACAAAAATTAATTTTTTTATTAAATATTTTGTGCCCCTGAGACAAGCTAAGAACGATACCTCAATAACATAAGACTTTCCCTTTGATGTGTGGTCATGGAAATTGAATTATGTTTCTTCTCTATTAAGTCTGTATATCCCTCCTAACATTCGACTATCAGTTGACAAGATAGCTGATATCCGTAACGCCTTCCCTAATAAACCAATATTAATACTCAATACACAGTACGAAACCAGGGCATCGGGGGATAGAAATAGAAATGGTTGTCTTCTTTTAGGTCTTGTATGATTCATGAGACAAATCTTTCTGAATGATGGATCCCCAACTAGACTTACTCCTCCTAATCAAAAGTGTCCAGACATATCTATATGCTCCCCTAACATTGTCAGTAAATCTTCATGAAAATCCCTTAAAATTATATGTTCTAGTGACCACATTCCTATCTTGATTACAATGGGCTCACAACGTCTATATCGTAATATCCCAGATAAATTAAAAAACACTTTTAAAGAAAGATAAAAGGAAGATTTCCTGTTAGCTCGACCTACCAACTTCCAAACACTTCATTCTATATCATACTTAATGTCTAGAATATACCATTCTTAGTCGGATGATGAGTGCTCACAAATGATAATTAAAAAAGGAAACCCTTGAAATATACCGCGGTAACCCGGATCTCATAAATTTTATAGATGCCAAAAAAACCATTACCCAACGTGGGGGGGTCCAAGGGAGCAAGAGCTTTGTAAAAATATTAATCCTCAAAGCCCACTTACAAAAGTATTTGGTATTGGTGCTTAACAACCAAATTCTCAAGATATTTTGAAAATCAGACATGCTTTCCCATTTCCGTCGATCTGTCGTTATCTCTGTATACGCCATACTACTTATACAAACAAAATTTAACTTTCAGATTAATCTTAAAATTATTTTATTGAATATCCCACAAATTCATTGACTAAATTATAAATTTATAAATATGGATACGTTTAGACGATTTAAATTTTATGACGTAAAAATAACCTTGAGTACTTGAATAGGGTTTTGAACCCGGCAACCTATTAAACTCTGATTTTCTACTGGGAGGGCGTTCCTGAGCTGTAGGGGAAAGAATAGCACTTTTCCCTCTTATGAAATTAGTTTAAACAGATTTAGAACTGTACGTTCTCGCATTGAACTGTGTTAACTTCTTCAAAAAACGTTTAAAATTTTTCGAAACCCAATCTCCTACTTTTCAAAACCAAAAGTGTGCGCGCGCAGCCAAATATTTATAGTAATTTCCTTGCGTTTAGAAAATACGTCATCTGTTTTTAACCAAATTTGAAAAAGGTTTAGAAATATTTATATCGAGAGAAAACAGCTAGTAAAATAAGTGAAATGAGTAGTCACAGTTGGCTGGATACTAAAACGCAAAGGAAGCTATGCAAGAGTTCATTCTAGTTATAAGAGAGAGAGAGCCGTAGAATGTTTGGTTGGCAATTCTGTTGAAGCCTCATAATGTCAAGTTGATGTTGATGTCATCTCAGCTCAGACACTTCAAAAAGGTAAATAAACTGAAGAAGTCGGAAATTAAGGACATTCGTATTCAGTAAGAAAGCTGTAAGATAATTTACTAATTCCTTTAAAATGACGGCCAGCGATGAAAGGGGAATATTCGCAAAATTGGAGGCTATTAAAGAAATAAGGTAATAATTAATTTTTCTGTTAACTTTTTTCCAGAATCTCGAATCAAGCTTTCATATTTTCTTTTTTAGAGCAAAGACCATTCAGCTAGAAAAACTGAAAGCCCGACTTATTTGTGAAGTAGAATCTCAAGAACAAGAGGAAAAATCACTTTCTGAATACAAACAGGAAATGGACTTATTACTGCAGGAAAAAATGTCCCATGTTGAAGAATTGAGGCAAATTCATGCTGATATAAATGCTGTAAGTGTTATGTTATGTCAGATTTTATTATTCAAATTGTGCAAACTCAAAATAAAATATTAAAAGGTAGTAGCAACAAGAGATTCATCAGTGTTAAATATGTTGTTAACCCTGCGTCTGACACCTGGATTTTTATAGCATAACACGTGGGGTCAAATAGATTCAAATTTATTTTTTAGGTAATGATTAAACACAATTTTTTAGTTATTTCTGAATAAGTTTCAAAATTATGTTGTTAATAAGGACATAGCTGATGCAAGCATTGAACAAATGACAAATACGCTACAGAATGTTATCCATTCCAAATGATACAAATTCTCAAAAGGCAAAAAAAGATAATAATACAAGTGAAGAAAGACTGAAAAAATAGGTTGCCATGGTATCATGTACGAAAAAATTCAGTTCAGTTTTGTTACTTACATAACAGATTAACAATTTGACAATTTATGAAAACTAAAAAGATCTAGGTTTTGGGTTATTTATTTCGACTCTATTATTATTACAATGTGTAGATATTTTTTAGCATGAAAAAAAATTAAGTATTAATCTTTTGAAACAAATTTGAATTTGGGAAATAGTAATTTATTGCACAGGACACAAGTGCTGTGTTTAATTGTATACTTACTGTGTTCTCAGATTGGGTCATTTATGGTCTTACAGGATTTATGTAGTATTTTTTGGTGAAAAATATATACATTTATAGCATTAATTTTCTGTAGTTATACTCAGTGTTTTTTTATATATGAGTGAGTATATGGGAGGTAGTATTTTTTCTTAATGAGTAATTAATTTTTTGCAAACATGTAAAATGTTATTAAAATTTGTTTATGTTAATTATAATATGCAGATTAACTATTTACTTACTATTAGAACTGTATGATTTTTTTGAGTATTTTTTACTACGACCTACCATCACTTAATTTAAATTAATTTATACAATACATTTGGGGCACTGATTATGAACCTGAAGTTTTCATTCTTCAGTGATGCATATTAAAATTAAATATAATAATTATTTTTCTGTTTTTCTTTTTTGTATAGTGCACGGTCCAATGGACCTTGTACCAATAAAAATTGCTGCACTATCCAGTCAATTCAGACGTGTATATCTCCCTATTGTTTTCCAACATAAATCAGCACAAAAACAAATTGTTAACAAAATCAAGCAAGGTGTTGGGGTAGTATCAAGGTTTGTTTGGTGTCATGAGGGTAGTATCAATGGTTGTTTGGTGTTATTATGGTTAATGTTATTAGATGTACTCTATTTTTGAGACATGAACCAGTGAATCCATACGTATGTAAAAATTGTATGATTTTGGAAGAAATATTGTCTACCAGATGATCAATTATTTTTTAAGCTGTTTATATGATCAACAACTTCATTACTATTTGTAGGTTTTCAATACATTCAAAAAAGTGATTTTTGTCAATAGGTTTAAGTAGTGTGCCAATTGTTTCTGCCACCTCTCTCCAAATATTGGTCTATTTCTAAGAATTCATTTAAGAATATACCTATATTGGATGAAGGTGATCTATATATGGCATGAATGTTATATTGTTGACAGTTAAGGTAATTCCAGGATTAAGGAATTTATGGTCAGAAATCCAAGGAATAAGGTGACACTTAGTACAAATTAATAATATAAATAATAATGAATTGTAAACTGCTTTATTATAATAGACATTATACTGGGGAATATTATACTAAAAAGTCAAATCTATTTGGTGGCGTTCAGATACGACTAAATATAAGATTATTGTAATTTGTTTTAATACTAAGTATATTAATCAATTTACTTCTAGTTTTTTTATAATATAAGTTGATAAATCGGGACCCACTTCTAAATTAGCATGCATTTAGACTTGACAACAAATAAAATAGGTTTTTTATACTTTATTTTAAACATTTAAGATGTAGTTTTTTTTTCTTGGGGACCACTACAAAAAGGGCATGTTATGTTGTTTGACATTCACTATTTTTGTGGTATAGCACATAGCATTTGTAAAGGATAAATCTTAAAAGACATGATATCTTTTCTAGTTTATGTACATTGTGATCAATTTATCTTGATAACATTTAACATAAATATCTGTTTGTGATTAAGAAATTAAGAATTATTTTAATGCCGACTTCAAAAAGTCAAATTTTCAATGTGGAATAAAATGTTATTTTTTACTTTTTAGTACTTTTTTTTGAAGTCACATCTATTTTTTTATAGGCCAAATTAATGGGCAAAATCCAATCTTTATCAAAACACAAAACATAATAAAAATTAGAAAATTATAACTATGAACAATGTCAAGTAGTCTAGTGCATTAAAAAATTAAAAAAATAAAATATAACAGTACATGATTAATTATAAAATGTAATTTAACTATTTTGGCTAAGATTTCTTCCAATTTATGATAAAATTTTCTCATGCATGTATTTGAAAATGAGGAAGAAATAGTAAAAAATTTAAAAATATTGGGCTTCAAACTCATGATCTGTTTATATAACCAAAAACTATCAAAATCAGCCAGGTAAGCTTAACGACATAGTTAATATTCTCATATTGTTTAGATGGAAGGAGTTATAAAGCAAGCGGAAGAAACTAGGCAGAGAGCGATGAATGCAACTTTGCGCTTGCATGAGGAATATGTGCCTCTGAAAAATGAAATTGATCGATTGAGGAGAGATAACCTTGGATTAGAAAGATTGCCAGATCTTCATGAAGAAGAAGGATCTAGTATAACTCCAGAGTAAGTCTCACTAGTTTACTTTATGGGATAAATATATACACTGACAAACAACTTCTTCAAAGCTAATCATGAAATAATAGCACGCGGTTATGTAATCAAGATACACTAGCTTCAATGATCAATATTCAAAATGGAATATTGAAAATAATGCCAAAGTTACGAACTTCTATTATTGTTTACTATTTACTATATTTTTGCAATATACATAATAAAGCACCAAGACATTAAGTATAAAATTGTCCAAAACAGGGGTGTTTATATCTATATCTTCTGTGATTTTAAATATGGATACTGGTATCATGCACATACATAATATACATGATCGCGACCTCATGCAGTGTAAATTTCTTATTCTGTGCACCATTATTTAAATTTCTTAGCTTGCAGTGGCAGTCTACTTGTATTCCTAGAGGTAACTTTTATTGTAACCTTTTTTCTTGATCTTTTGTGATTGACCTGTGAGTGGTGATAAAGTTTATAAACACTTAGTTTGTTAATTAGATGTAGAGTCCTAACACTGGAACCTGTGGACGATAGATCAAAATACAAGGGTTCTGACCACACTACACCACAACTTGTTACGTTCTGGACGCGCGTTTCGCTAACCAATTTAGCATCATTAGCAGATGATATAAACTAAAGTAACTTATCCTAACCGAGACTGTTTATAGGTAAATGTGGTTATACTTGGTTGTGCCCGACTGCACCATTGTCAAGTAAACAATAGAGCAGACTATAGGGAATAGGCCCTCTGTCTTTATTTAGTGCTTTCTTATCACATTTAACCATTTCTATACTCTCAAATGCATTCAATAATCTATTATTAGATACATTTTTAATCAACTTAAGATTATTTATTCCTATTTCGTGATTGTTTTCTAAAGCATGTTGGGCAACGCTTGACTTTTCTGTTCTTCCGTATCTTAAATGTGCCATATGTTCTTTAAAACGAATATTTATGGAGCGTTTAGTTTGCCCAACATATTTTAGATCGCAGTCATTACAGCTAAGTTCATAGATGCCACTCCTCTCCTTCAAGTCGACTTTGTCTTTAGTAGTAGTATTTAAGTATTTAGAAGTAGTATTTAAAAACGTAGGTTTTAGAGTAGCCCACAAAACGGAGAACAGTTTGAAAAATCTCCTTAGAAACCCTAAAGACAAAGTCGACTTGAAGGAGAGGAGTGGCATCTATGAAATTAGCTGTAATGACTGCGATATAAAATATGTTGGGCAAACTAAACGCTCCATAAACATTCGTTTTAAAGAACACATGGCACATTTAAGATACGGAAGAACAGAAAAGTCAAGCGTTGCCCAACATGCTTTAGAAAACAATCACCAAATAGGAATAAATAATCTTAAGTTGATTAAAAATGTATCTAATAATAGATTATTGGATGCATTTGAGAGTATAGAAATGGTTAAATGTGGTAAGAAAGCACTAAATAAAGACAGAGGGCCTATTCCCTATAGTCCCCTCTATTGTTTACTTGACAACGGTGCAGTCGGGCACAACCAAGTGTGACCACATTTACCTATAAATAGTCTCGGTTAGGATAAGTTACTTTAGTTTATATCATCTGCTGACGATGTTAACGTGGTTAGCGAAACGCGCGTCCAGAACGTAACAAGTTGTGGTGTAGTGTGGTTAGAACTCTTGTATTTTGATAGACGTAGTGGGTTTTTCAGAGGCCAATCTAGTGATTTAATCTGCCTATTGTTTTTCTACAATTATTCATTTCTTTAAGAACACTCTTTAAGTAACTATTATTATTATTATACTTTCTGCTATGAGTATAACAAGTCTATAATAGTATTTTCACATGTATAGTAAGTTTACATTGATTTGCTAAGCTTTACTTTAAAATAATACTTTGTATTGCAATAATGTGTGCTTTTAAGGCAGTAATGTGAAAACAGATTATATGTAATCATTGCAAAAAGTACAATAATTATTTCTAAAATATATACTACCAGTTTTCTTTGTGGAAAAACCAAAACTATTTTCTTATAAGTATTTATTTAGTTTTCACAACAAATATAGGTACAGTGAAAATAACATGTTTAGGAGAAACTACAAATCATAAATTGTATTATTGTAAATATTTTTTGGTAAAAATTTCAAGATTTTACAATTATTTCAATTGAAATAATGTGTGCTTTTAAGGTGTTAATGTGAAAAAAGATTAGATGTAATCATTGCAAAATAGATAATTATATAAGTATAAAATTATTTTCATATAAATATTTAGCTTTCAAAACAAATTTAAGGTACAGCTAAAATTACATGTTTAGGAAAAAATAAAAAAATTTTGTTTTTAGATTTTAATATATTTTCAAACAGTTAGTATGTAAATATTTAAAGTTAAGTTACTCCTAAAAGGAAATAAGAAGCACGAAAATTATATGCTTGCAAAACATAAAGATTATTTTAGAGAAACATTGAAAATATTTTTATACACAATTTGTTGGAAGACCATAGAATTAAATAATGTAGGAAAGCAGGCAGTTGTAGGCCATTTTAAAAGCTTTCACCATAAGAAAAATATAAACAGCAAGAAAACCACCGAAAGTTTGCTGTCTGTAGTAAAATCACAAAAATTCAGTGATCATCGAAAAAAAAACGAAAATAACAGGAAAAACTAAATGTCAGTGTTAATACAAACTTGTGTTTATACTAACTAAAAAAAATCTCATCAAACCTATAAAGAAGCCCTAGAAAATAAAAAAGGAAGCTTTTCAGTGAGATTTATTTGAGAAACAAAACAGGTCAGAAAAAGAAAGCAGTTTAGTTACTGTTACGTATCAGGGGCTACATAAAAAAAACTGTCAACTTGCAATTACTAGTCGTGCGAACCGTTTAGGCAACATTTAGACCTATGTTGTTACCAAAGTATAGAGAATGATTTTAAAGTTACTTCGACATACCTCCTACATTATTGAATGTATGTTATTATATTCTGGTATAAGTTTGAGAATGTTATTGAACTCAAAGGTTGTAGTAATTTTTACCAATGGGGGCTTCTTCCATGATCTAACCGTCTTTTTCTGTTACCCAGTGAGGTAAACTGTTGTTTTTAGAAAGTGTGCCTGATTATGATGTACTTATGAAGTATACCACACTGATTTCAAACATCAACGTTTCCGTGGATTTACAGAGTTGTAGCCAGCGAATGATCATTGCACCGTTTCCGTAGTTACTCACATTCTTTTCATAGGCTCAGATTCATGTGGCAAACTTTAGACATAATATATTAATATTTGTTAACTACTACTTGACTAACCAATATTTTAAAATCTAAGTGAAAGAAAAATTATGGCGAAAGTATAAAATGTAGGACGAAGAACATCAACGCGCCCAACGAATAATGCTTTTTGCAAAAAAAAAATAACCTCTAATAATGAGCAAAATAATAAGTAATGGAATTATATATTTGAAGTGTTTAGTGATTTTACAAGGTTACTATCTATATAAATAACAGAATAAACCTTAATATTGATTAAAAAACAACCACTAGGGGAACCGAAAGATAAAAGATAGCCTTATATTTTTTTAAAAAGGGAGATGTTTGTGTGAATCAATTCTTAAAAATATTTTTATACACAATTTGTTGGAAGACCATACAATTAAATAATATAGGAAAGCAGGCAGTTGTAGGCCATTTTAAAAGCTGTCACCATACGTAAAAATATAAACAGCAAGAAAACCACCGAAAGTTTGCTGTCTGTAGTAAAATTACAAAAATTCAGTGATCATCAAAAAAAAAACGAAAATAACAGGAAAAATTAGATGTCAGTGTTAATACAAACTTGTGTTTATACTAACTAAAAAAAATCTCATCAAACCTATAAAGAAGCCCTAGAAAATAAAAAAGGAAACTTTCAGTGAGATTTATTTGAGAAATAAAACAGGTTAGAAATAGAAAGCAGTTTAGTTACTGTTACGTATCAGAGGCTACATAAAAAAACTGTCAACTTGCAATTACTAGTCCTGCGAACCGTTTAGGCAACATTTAGACCTACGCTGTTACCAAAGTATGGGGAATGATTTTAAAGTTACTTCAACATAACTCCTACATTATTGAATGTATGTTATTATATTCTGGTATAAGTTTGAGAATGTTATTGAACTCAAAGGTTGTAGTAATTTTTACCAATGGGGGCTTCTTCCATGATCTAACTGTCTTTTTCTGTTACCCAGTGAGGTAAACTGTTGTTTTTAGAAAGTGTGCCTGATTATGATGTACTTATGAAGTATACCACACTGATTTCAAACATCAACGTTTCCGTGGATTTACAGAGTTGTAGCCAGCGAATGATCATTGCACCGTTTCCGTAGTTACTCACATTCTTTTCATAGGCTCAGATTCATGTGGCAAACTTTAGACATAAAATATTAATATTTGTTAACTACTAAGAAAAATTATGGCGAAAGTATAAAATGTAGGACGAAGAACACCAACGCGCCCAACGAATAATGCTTTTTGCAAAAAAAAAAACCTCTAATAATGAGCAAAATAATAAGTAATGGAATTATATATTTGAAGTGTTTAGTGATTTTACAAGGTTACTATCTATATAAATAACAGAATAAACCTTAATATTGATTAAAAAATAACCACTAGGGGAACCGAAAGATAAAGATAGCCTTATATTTTTTTAAAATGGAAGATGATTGTGTGGATCAATTCTTAAAAAGGGAAATAAATTGAGGGCATTTTTCGTTTTAAAATGGCGAATTTAAAATAGAACTACTTTAAAGTTCCCTTGTGTAAGGTTATTTTTCAAGTTCTTATGTAACATAGCTTCTTTCAAATAAACCTTTAAAGTTGTCCTTCAGTTGTCACAGCTACCACCATTTTTACTATAAAGTTAGGTAGTTAAATAAAGTAAGCATACTGTTCCAGCCACCACCAGATTTACATTGAAATAATAGTATGGAGTAGTTTGCTATTAACATTGTCTCCATTGTACTTTAAAGAATAATTTTTGGTGGCCAATACCAATTTCTCACCAAGTTATAGCAAGAATACTGTTTTTTGTAATAGGCAAACACCAAATTCAGCAATACTTTGCCAAAAAAAATTTTTGATACACTTACAATCAAATAATACAATCTATATGAAAATTAAACGAGATGGAGAGATACCGAGGGTCAATACCAATTGAATCACTGAATGTCATCTGGTTTGGCGTATTTATGAAGTTGGTTGAACTGCATAGTGCATTAAACTATCATTTATTAAAAAATTTTATTTATTTTTGAAGCGTCATATTTTGGAATCTTATTTTTAGTTGTAACTAAACATTTTTAAAATAAATTTGGATGTACCCTATTTCTTGCCAGGCATTTGATGTTCTAGTCACACCAGCACTTGATGTTCAATCGAAACTGAATTTTAATTTAACTTTTGTCTATAAATATAGTAAAGAATCATTTGCAAGAAAATTTTAGTAAATAATTTTTACCTAAATAACATTTTTAATTCCAGGAAATTTTCGCAGCTCTATACATCAACGAAAAACCAGGTCCAGTCATATAATAAAACAGCAGACTGGACAAGGCCGATTGCTCCAACAGATGGTTCGCTAGGATCATTGGGTCCACCATTGCCTCCAACATTTTTACCTCCTCCGAATCCTCTGAGATTGGTGACTAATAAAACAGAGCCTGGAAGGGCAACTGGTTTGGGACCATCGCCACATTCTGGACCACCTACACCTACTTTCAGGTCGGATCTTAGTCTGAGGTGCACCTTATTCTATATAATGACATTATTTTTTCGAACAAGGCTTTCATTTTTATTTTGACTAGTTACAGCTTTAACTATAGGAGGTACAAAAAAACTTCAAATACAATAGTTGTAGGATTTTTCTTCTATTATCTTCCAAAAATATCAAAGTTTTCTAAAAATTGTGAAAAACAAAAATTACATATTCGTTTTTTCTAATGAGACACTATATAATATTATTTCATAAAATGGGTATCTTCGTACCGAGTATAAATATACAAAGTTTGATACCTTTATCTTTAAAGACAATCAAGTAAATTGACAAAAACGGTGCCATAAGAGGCAATGTATTCCAATTAAGTCCACATTTAAAATCGAATGTTCTTTCACTCTATAAAGCATTGCATCTTCTGGCAGTGTTTTAGTAAATTTTCTTGGTTTTCTGTAAAGATAAAGGTATTTATCCTGGTGTATTCATAATCGGTATGAAAAGACCCATTTAATTAATTAATGTAAGGACGTAGCCGATGCACGCGTCGGACAAATGGCCCTTCAGAAACGTACACTACAGAATGTTGAATATTCCAAAAGGAACGAATTCGCAAATAACGTCAAATAAATGAATAATGAAGTCAATAACTTTAGGAAAAAATATGTCAGATCAGCAAACAAAAATTATCAACAAGAAAGATTTTCAATTGAAGTAAAATAATACATGAATAATAATAAAACTACACAACTACATAAACAAAAACGAACATCAATAAGGACCAAAAAACATTACAAAACCAATCCGGTTAACTGCCTTTTTAGCTGCAAAGTGCTTAGTCTGAAAATATCATATTCTGGGAAGTGACAATTGTAATTGTGAACTAGTCGGTCAACAAATGCACTAAACCCATAATTTGTTCGGTGCTACCTTTCAACAAATAGCTGTGATTGTCTTGTTAGTCTAATAGGAACTAAAAACGGGACTGATCCCAGCAGCAGTTAACAGTCAATCCCCCCATTGACCAATTTAAGACCAGAAGTGCCTTCTTTCTTCTAGATTCAAGGGTTTGAAGGCTGCAAAGAAGAGCTCTAGTATTAGATGACAGACCTTGATCTGGGAAATGTAATTTATGTAAGAGGTATTTTGAAAATCTATTTTGCACCTTTTCAATTCTGTCGATGTGACACTGGTATGATGGACACCATATTGTACAACAATATCCTAAAACGCTACAAACCAATGAGTTATAGAGACACGCAATTGCTTTGGTATCAATTATGTGTTTTGTATGTCACTCTATAAAACCCAGTAGACTAAAACCCTTAAGTTTTAATGTTATCAATATGTAGATTAAAAGTTAGATTTTCATCAAAAATAACGCCTAGGTCTGTGAAAGAACTAACAACTTCAAGGTTTACGATATCTATGAAGTAGGTGGAGGGTATGGGATTAATACGTTTGTAAAAACGAGGCACTTTACATTTCAAGATGTTAACAGAGAGATAATTAGTTCTGCTCCATTTGACGAGCCTTTCCATAGCAGACTGCAGAGGATTGGGGTCTGAGCAGGCTGGTGAAAAGAATTTTAAGTCGTCTGCATATAAAAGACATTCAGAAAATTCTGAAACAAGATATTATATCATTTATAAAGAGCAGAAAGAGAACTGGACCAACCTGCGAACCCTGCGGGACACCCGATGTCACAAGAATCTTCCTGGAAACTGAACCGAATATGTTGACTTACTGGCGACGATTAAATAGATATGATTTGATCCACTCAAGATATTTTTCACAAAAACCAATTTGCTGTAATTTTTATAACAGAAGCTGATGGCAAACACTGTCAAAAGCCTTAGATATGTCAGTGTAAATAACATCGATCTGCTTGCCAGCGTCCACCCACATGTCACTAAGGAGTTTTGAAATATTGCAAGATTGGTAGTTGTTGAACGACCATGATAAAAACCATGTTGCATACTCGTAATATAGTGTTTTAAAGACTCAAATATATGATCAGTGATAATTGCCTCAAAGAGCTTTGGTATATGTGAAAGTAAAGAAACCTCTGTACCTCTGTAGTTCTTCATATCACTTTTATCACCAGATTTAAAAATTGGCAGAAGGGTAGAAAACTTCCAAAATTCAGGAAAGGAACCGATATTAATGGATCTCTGAAAAATTATACATAGAGGCTGAGACAATGACTCACAGCATCGTTGCAATAGAATAGTAGGAATTCCATCAGGGCCAGCCTTTTTGGAAGGATCAAGGTCCTTTAATTTATTAAAGATTTCTGCCTCTGTAAAACAATATGTTGATCGTATCATTCCTGAATAAAGGATCAATTTTACTAAAGTCTAAATTATGGTGGTAAGTATAGCAAGACTGAAAGTGAGTAGCAAAAGCATTTGTGATGTTATTTGAACCAGTGATTTCTTGCCCATCAAAACTCATAACACTGGACAGATTGGAGTCCATTCTCCACACCAAAAGTGTTTAATGTTTTCCGCGGTAAGTAGTTCAGTCTGTGTGACATATGTAAGATAACACATATCAATTCGAAGTTTAACCTCACGTCTTATGTCAGAATAGGCCAAATAGTCAGCAAGTTTATCGGTCCTTTTGTACTTTTTGTATAAGCCATTCTTTTGCCCAATAAGCTTTCTTATAGAAAGATCAAATCATGTGGTATATTTACAGACAGCCACGATCTTGTTGGGGTCACAATTGAGGAGCGATCAATCAAAACGCAATAAATCCACTAAACTTGATTCTGAGATAAATGCCAAAATGTTACACACCCGTCGCCGTTTAACTAATCAATTTAAAATAAAGGCTATTTCAAAGAACAGTGGTGTATGTTTGATAAAATTTGACAAAAAAAAATGAATTTATTGCGATTTGAATGATTTTCAAAGCTTTAAGTGTACTGTACCTCTTAAAAAGCAATAAAAACAATAAAATATTTTTTATGAACATAACTAATACCTTTATTTTGTGAAATTTACAAAAAGAAAATTTTTAATTTGAATTTTTGAATGAATGGGTTAGCTATTTTAAAACAAAAGTAAAAATTCTTTTTTTTAAAGAACCGACGTTTCCACTATATATTTACTCTTCTTCAGATTTATTTTAAAACAAGGCTCCTATATCAAGACCCAACACATAAAATAGCTCTGAAGAAGATAGATATACAGTCGAAACGTCTTTTTTTTAAAGAAATGCCGATTTTCATTTCTGCCTTTAGCCCACTATGCCATCTATTCATAAATTAAATATCACGTTATTATATGCTTAATTAGATGTGTAAACCATGGTCTTCTTCTAGACAGTCACAAGAATTTTCATTTTCTCCATATTGATCCTCTTGGTGGCAACCTTCTGTAGCTAAAAGGCACTTATACCAATCTAACGAATTATCATTTGTCCAATCTTCACCGAATTGTTGCTCCAAAAGATGTTTTAGGGATTTCTTCTTTTTGTCAATAAGAGAGTTATTGAGCGGAATATTGTCAAGTTTCATATCGTTGTCAGATTTTCGAGCCTTTATTAGAGTTTTTCCAACTTCGGTAAGACTTTCATACCTAAAATTTTGGAAACACGACACCTTTATAGATTTGTTTGGGAGTTTTTTTAAATGAATTCTTTTTAAATCAAGCATTCCATCTATTTTTTTCAAGGTATTTTGAAGTGACTTAATATCATAAAGCACCCAGTCTGTTCCAAGATTCTTGACTACACCGAACTGTTGATAAATACTTATATATTCCTCTTTTGTTTTAATAACCGATTTTTTTCTGAGACACTTTTCAACTCGTCCAAACACCCTGTCCGCCGGTAAAAAGCTGTGACCACGCACCGGAAATGTTATCCTAATTTCTTGTAATCCTGGAGGTCCCTTAAATTTGAGCCAATAGTACAACGCATGTAATATGTGCGAATTTTTGTTCTGCCCTCCGCATCCATCACAGAACAATCGCACTATCTTTATATCATCTAAACTGAGTGAACTTAAATGATGCAAAAGAGCAGAACCTACCTGTACCGAACCCCTTCCAGCTTGATCCTCACTCCATGTATAAAAGTGGGGATTTTTGAATTCATATCAACGCAGCAGAAAATGTAAAAGCTGACTTGGTGTGCATAAAAAGCGTCAGAAATCGGAGTCCTAGGCAAAGGCTGGACTTGTTGCAAGTCGAAACAAAAAGTAACTTTCCATAACTCGTAGAATGCTTTAGCTCTCTTGTTGTGAATGCGCTTTTTTAACATTAGCTTTCTTTTTTCTTCTGCACTATTCTCTATTTTAATTTGGTTGGAAAGTTTCATGCAAGTGGCACATACGTCCGACGCTGGAGAGGAAAAGCCTAAGTTAAAATCCTGCCTAAAAATCCTTGAAAACATTGTTAGGGAAACTTGTTTTGTTCCACACTCTCTGTTATATTTTCTATGTAGCTTTACAATACTTAAATCGCAGTCTAAATAAATTTTCTGCGATTTAGATCTGTTATAATGGCTTTCTCTTCCCCTGAGATTACCGATAAACTCTCTAACACTATTTTTCTTATCTAATGTTTTTTTGGATTTTCGATCGCCACCTCGATTTTCTTTTGGTACTGCACCTTGGTGAATCACATTTGCAACCCTAGTGACACGGCGCACGGATACACTCATAGCTAATGTAAAAAATTTTTGGCAAACTCTTACCGGATGTTTAGAATGTCTACTTTTTAAATAGTACGTTATTGCTAACTTACGAGGTTTTGTTTGAGTGGGTGCTCTTTTTCTATTTATTTCCATGGCACTGATCATGAAGTTTTATATCCTGCTCGTATTTCTTAGTTGAGCTGTACAATTTTTCTTTATTTCTTTTAATATCACTCAACGTGACATTATTACACTGGTAACTTGGTCCATCGTGATTACATGGCCTTTTGAAGAATCGCAATGCTACATCTGGATCGCCATATCTAAAAATACAAAAAAAAACATCTGTAATGTAGGTCCATTACGTTATTAAAATGTATAGTTTACCTTTGGCGTTTTTTAATTTCTTTTACAGATATGTTCGTTTTCTTTCTTTTAACTCCTTTTTCTTTAACACTCACATTTATAAGGTCCTCAGAATCACTCATTTTATATTCAAAAAATGACTAATAAAGAACAAACCGATCTAACAGGTGACACTGAAGATGACAGGTTAAAACCAGAACTCCCAGGGTGCAAATCATTATTAAATTAAAATTTGCTATATGGTGTGCCATCTAGTATACAGTAACCATATTAATCTATAGTTACACATTATTCAAATACAGGAAATTTTAAAGGATTTATCCCGTTTTGATTGCCTTAGGAAAAATGAACGGATTTATTGCGTTTTGATCGATTTGCTCTCTTTCGGTAGCATTTTCCTATAGGAAATATTGCGGTTAGAATGAATTTGATGTGTCCACTGGATTTATCTCATGCTAAAGCTATGGAGTACATCCTTAACTGAAATTTTCTAAAAATTGGATTTATCGCGTTTTGATTGATTGCTCCTCAATTATTGATATGTAAATAAAACCTCATAGAATTGTTGAACCATTCTGTTAATATCAGGCTCAGACAATAAGAAAGACCAGTCGGACTGCTTATAAAAAATATCCAAATTGTCGAAATTTGCTTTATGAAACTGGTAAACAGTTACTTGATTTTGATTTTTTTATTCGCGAAGCATATTCAATTTTATACTTCACTTTAATTGTTGGATGCTAGAGGAAAATTTGAAGGTGAAACGAAATCATCAGCAAATAGCAGATCTAAAATTCTGCCCATGTCATTGCATAGAGAATTCATTTGTTGCAATACAAGAAAACTCATTGTCACAAAAAGAGTTTCAGAAGCTAGGAACGGTACACATTTTGGAACCAGTGAATTGTCTTCATATATCCATTCCACTGAAGGAAGGTTAAAATCCCCAAGAATAAAAAATGTATGGTTATTGAATCTATTTCTCAGCGACTCAGGTATTGCAGAATGACTGATAACATTCCTGGTTAGAATTAGGTGGAAAATCTACACATCCTAGCACCAAACTTGCATTGCCTGCTTTTATCAGAACCCAAACAGCGTCGAACTCGATATGAGCAGGAGTAACAATCATAGAAGCCTGAAAAAAGAAGAAACGGCAATCAATACGCCGCACACTGGTCGAATTTAATAAAATCTTGGCATAAATAGAATTACATGTTATGGTTTATTAAAAGTTTAAAAAACTTACATAATTTATTTAAATTTATTCATTAAATTTAACTTTTTTCAAATTTAACAAAAAATCTATTATACAGGGTGATGAAAACGATAGTCAACTTTAGTAAAAAAAAC
Source organism: Kuschelorhynchus macadamiae (assembly GCA_030620095.1). Classification (NCBI taxonomy): domain Eukaryota; kingdom Metazoa; phylum Arthropoda; class Insecta; order Coleoptera; family Curculionidae; genus Kuschelorhynchus; species Kuschelorhynchus macadamiae. The sequence continues at coordinate 895,981 of JAUTXW010002990.1, forward strand.
AAATACATTTGCCAATTACCACATGGTAAATTAATTTAAATTCAAACCAAATATTAGGTGGTCTATGAATAAAGTCTGTACACTAGAAGCTATTACCTTGTACCATGACTATAAGTAAAAATAAATATCTTAATATTGATACCTATTATACTAAAACCCAAAGGTATACAGTATTACAGTAATATCTAGCCTAACTACAATAAAGTTTAAATAAAGTATGTATAAATAAACAACATGTTAAATGGATAACATGTTATATGAATTATTTTATTATTTAATTAATACTGGTGTATACCCGAGGCAGAGCATACAAGCCCTACCCCTGACCAAATTTTTAAGTTGTAACTCATTTAAATTCTCTATATATATAAAGATATATATATAGGTAAACAGGTAAGTAGGAATACTATAATAGTCTAATAAAACAGAAATTTGACAGTTTTTATGTGCCTAATATTTGGTTTCAATTTAAAATAATTTACAATGTCAAATTTCTGTTCTATAAGATCAAAGGTAAGTAGTATTTTCAGTATCAGTAAAACCATCAAATGTTTCCAATACAACTTTGTGCCAGTACTTTTACCTCCGGGTAAATTTATCTGGAGAATACTAACCATAGATACGATAGTTTTTTCAACAATTATTTCCATGGTACTGGCCCTAAATTTGAATAAATTTTAGACTTATAGTATCAGTCTTCATCTGATGAGTCTAAAATTTCATCCAAATTTAAAGGCGTGTTGCAAATATTAGGTGGTTTTATTAACCTAAGAGCATCAGGTAAAAGGCTTTTACTGGACTTGGGTGGTGTTTTGCGAAACCCAGATATGACAGGGTCCGAGGAAACAAGAAGGCGATTAAATATATCCTGTAAATTATCTTGCCTAGAGTTTTTTCTCGCGAAATTTAAACGAAAACTTTTAATGTCCTTATTTCTAGCTTCTTGTGCTTCCTCGGACAACTGTCCTATAGGAATTTCAAAAGCACCAATAGTCTCTGCTCCATGTATTAATATTCTATGCACAGATGTGGGCATCGGGTACCATGAATATAAATTTGCAAAAATTCGTGCAGTTTCAATTGTATAACATTGAAATTTAGCTATATCGATGTCATAACCACAGGACAAAGTCTGCAATATTATATAAAATCTGTGAATTAACTGTTCATCGATATGGCAAACTTCAGCAACAACATTTACATTTTCGAAAAACCTACGAGCTGTATTGCCGTCATTCGACGAACCAAAACCTGGTTTTGGTTTATCCACTATTAACCCCAATCGTAAATGCAAATCTTGCTGGATACGTTTTTTTGAGTCTTTGACTTTTTGCTTCTTTTTCACTTCTGGCCTGCCATTTTTTTATGTCTAACTTATAAGCCAAATGCAGCAAACACTCAAAAAAACGTATCCAAGCATGTAGAGTGGATAAACCAAATTTTAAATAATTGGCATTAATTACAGGCCTCTGAAGAACAACGTCGATGTTATTAAACTCCTTGGACGATGCGCCACAAATAAAACATTTTTGTGTAGAATTATTTTCTGCTAAAACATTTCCTACTTTACTATCTATCATTGTTAAATGTAAGTCGAAACTTACTAACACATTAATGTTATCTATGGTGCATTTAAAAGGAGTCAGATTTGTTAACTGATTGTCTAGATGTTGTTTTTCAGCCAATGTTAATTCGCGGGTTTCGCGTGAAAACTGAACTTTTATGGGGCGACACATTCGAGTGGAGGAAGGTCTGGAATTTTTGCCAAATTATAATGTTTCCGGTGTCAGTTGGTCGGATTAATCGAATAGGTACAAGCGATGTAAAAAAATACTAGAGTCTGAGAGCGGCTCGTTATTAAAAACTTGCTTGTACTCAGACTGGCCAGATGACCCATCAAAACCATACTTACAAGCTAAGATTAGGTTTAAAATGTCATTATTTGTGCTATTTACATTAAGCAGAACATCCCTTTGTAAAAGTAAAAGTCTTTGACACGTATGATTTAATAAAGATTGGACTGGAACTTCTGCAGAACTTTCTGTTACACGTATGTTTTCAGGATAACACATTCTTTTTGCCTCTAGTATATGATCATACGATGGATAAATATAACAGTTTTTTTCTTGCACCTGTTTTCTAATTAGTTTATATTGAAATTTTGTTAATCTGGCTTCAACCACAAGAGAAAGAGCTTCATTTGAGGAAAGTTGTGAATAATTTTCCGTTTTTAATGCTTTGGAATAATCTTTAGCTTTTTGAGGTTCCTCACAAATGGTCTTTATTAATTTAGAGGCTTCTACTTCCTGGTTGACTCGATAACTCATTTGTGCTGCGTAAGCTAATTGCTGCGGGGAAAATGTTTCTCTCAATAGTTTGGTTTTTTGTCTTTTGGTTCTCTCGCTACAGGAATTAAAATCCAGCGCTTTTCGTCCTTTATTATTTTTACAATTTGTTTTAAACTGAACTACAGTATGCAGCCACTCTCCATGATGCTGCAAAAACCTATCTTTTGTTCTATTACATGAAGACCACTTTTGTTTAAATTTATAATAGAAACCATTTAAAATATTATTAGCTTCATGGCTTAGGTTTGAAGAACCCGTAAATTCTAAAATTCTTGCTCGTAAGCGATTAAATTTACTGTCCAGGTTTTTTTCTCGGAAACTTATAAAGATTTCAAAGAGCTTCATGTAACTCATTGACAACACTGGTTCATTTTGGTCTAAAAACAAAATGCATACGGTTTTATTGATTAAAATTACCCCTACACAAAGAAGTTAACTTTGACTTTGTCAGGTGCAAGATATTGAAATGCAAAGTTAGCTCTCCAGCAGGGAGTTTATAAGTCCGAGCATAAAAAATTTTAAGACCTACCACGGTAAAACTCAATAAAATTAGATTTACAATTCAAAATATTATGAAAATAATTCTTTTTCAGATTCAGAATTGAAGCAGAAAAAAGGGTTTTATATTTTTTTTGGTAAAAGTATATGTAATAGAAAGAAAAATGTATCTTCGAAAGCTTAACCGTTCGCGAATCTTACAAATTTGACCAAATTTAGCCAGTTCAAGACTTTTTAAAAACACTGTATAATTCCTTATGGGCAAGTTGGGGCAACCTTTTTTTGTGTATTCAATAAAAAGAGATATTACGCAATACAGAAAAAAATATGCGATAATGGAAATGTGGTGAAAACACAAACAAATTGGTTTTTGAATTTTGATATTTTTAAAAGTCACCTAAGAAAATAACATTATTAACATACCTTCGTGGTCTTCTTCCATAACTGATTTTTAAAAGTACTTCAAATATATATTATCTAACGAACTTTGAAACCAATAAACCAAACAACTAATTATCAACGCGTCTAAAAATGTCGTAATTTTATGCAGCTTTGACATTTAATATAACAATAAAACAGAACTGTATGTGCCATTTGCATGGCCTACTGAATTCCTGGATTGATAAAGTGTCTGAAATAATCGTTTTTGTAATTAATTTTTAAAAATAAAAAAAATCTATTTATGCCAAGATTTGATTAAATTCGACCAGTGTGCGCCGCCGCCGCGTTGACACCCTAGTTCCTTATAACTTCTATCTGCTCTAAAAACTATATATTCATTTTTAAATATTTCGTTGTTAGAAATATCCCTATTAAGCCATGTCTCGGTGAGAAATATTATGTCATAGTCGCAAGACATAACGCTAAGAAAAATTTCATTAATTTTGGTGCATAGACTCTTGACATTTCGGTAAACCATGACAAGACTACCATCCGCTGAAGATCTCTCATTAGCACCAGTTACCATTTCGAATTGTGCGTTGGAACGTTGGGCAGTTGACAAAAATTGCTGGCTGTTATTGTCGACGGAAACATTAATCATCTCCAAACCTGGTGACGATTGAGAGAAAGACGAAAATAGCCTGCGTCCATCAAAAAAAAATCGAAAGATATACGAAAAAGCTCAGATTTTGTTGCTGCAATAAATGCATTTTGTTGTTCTATAAAGTCGTTCAACACTTGACGATTATATCGTAGAAGGGGTATACTAATATACAAGGTGTCTCAAAAGAAAATATAGGTTATGTAATTTTTTCTGTTTTTCAATAATTTTTAGAAACTTTTGATATTCTGAGAAGATAAATCTTACAACTTTTATATTTAAAGTTTTTTTTTATATCTCCTATAAATACAGTTGTAACCAGGTGTGAAAATATAAATAAAAGCACTGTACATTAAAGTAGTTTAAAATTGTAGTTTATCCACATCCAGCTTAAAAGTAAGTTTTAATGAGATCCATATCAATTTTGAAACTGTTATTTTATTTATGAACGAAGTTATCTGGGATTTTATTGTGACATTTGGAATATTTATGTTTTATGCACAAAAACTTAGTGCTTTAATTTTTATGTACCTATTATTTTTGTCCTAGATATGTGGGGTTGATGTTTTAGAGATAGGGTATGGGTGTCACATCTTAAAAGCATTGATAAAGACAAAAATAATGTAGGAATGGCTGTTACATATACCAAAAGTATACTATCAATATGCAACATAGACAAAGTCTAAAACAACATATATATATATATATATATATATATATATATATATATATATATATATATATATATATATATATATATATATATATATATATATATATATATATATATATATATATATATATATATATATATATATATATATATATATATATATATATATATACTGTAAAATAAGTAAAAGTAATGGTATCGTCAGGTTAGGTAATGATTACAATCAAGAACAGAAATATAAGAAAATGATTAAGTATATGTAGATATAAAATACATATATGTATTATAAAGTATATTAAATGGAGTGTTTCAGTAATATTTTCTTAATACCCTGCTGCCTATTTGCAGCATGCAGTGCCAACGGAAATTTTTCAAATTAAAACGCATAACTACATATGTTTTAGCTTTTTTTTCAGACTGTTAATGTAAATAGTAACAAGTGCAAATGTAAACATGACCAAAATATTAACAAATAGGAGTAGTGTCGCAGTTTTAAATAATACAATTTGAATAGACAAAGTTATGTTGTAAGCTGTTGGCAGATAACTTACAAGGCAAAATAATAAAGTCAGAACTACCTAGGTGTTGTTGGTCAGGGTCCTTCTTGGGCAAAAAGTGAGTGAAAATATATAGTTTCTAAACTGTTGTTAGACCCGATACTTTTCCTTCTCTACATAAATGACCTGACTGCTCTTGACATTAGAGGACAATTTATGGTCTTGGAGGATGTTAAGAAAATTTGTGAATGGTGTTTAGGTTTAACTGTTACAATATAAGTTTGGAGGGCTGTGATATTAAGGGCATTGAATGCGAGGCTGGCCAGGGGATGTGTGTAATTAGGATTACCTGTTGCGAATTGGACAAAATGGTTGTCAAAGCGGTGGGTTTCTCATTAATTGAAAACCATGTTATATATGGGATAGCATTTTGGGGTTTCTGTAGTCAATATCTTTTTGTTTCCACCTTTGGAAAAAAGGGCAATAAGGTATATCTGCAGGGCTAACATGAGAGAATCATGCAGGCCTTTGTTCGTACAATAGGGAATACTTATATTAACATGTTTGTTTATATTGGAAACAGTGGGTCTTATCTATAAGAGGTACAAGGGTGGAAACCTTAATGCTATTGCTACCTTGAGAGGTACATATAACATGACAGTATAACCATCTACCATTGCCCATTCCTAAAATAGTCTCACTGAAAACTCTTTAATGTATAAAAGCATTAAGTTTTTTTCCAACTGAGATAATAAAATGTAGGACTACAGATAAAATTTAAAAAGCCTTTATCTTTATTACTGAAAAGAAAGGCTTACTAAAATTTACAAGACTTTTATAATAAAAACTTTCACTATCAACCTTATCTTTACATTCTTTTGTGATCCTGAAATGTTTAAGTTTTAATTTTTAGTATATTGATGTTTTTTTCTATATGTAATGCTTTGTCAACAAATACTATGTATTTATAGTAATAAAGCATGTTTTGAGTTTGGTTCTGAATTTAACCGCTATTAAAAATTAAAATAGTGGCATATTTCTAGTTTTTTGGTCTACTCTGTAAAAAAAGTAGTTTATTTAAAAAAGGAAGCTGAAATGCTACAAATAGTTCACTATTTAGAAAACCTACATTATTATTATTATTATATTATTATTATTCTGCCACTGACTGCTTACAATTTGTAGTTGATTGTTACATATAACAGGGAGCCCCTACACTCTAGTGACAATCTGCTTCAAGTGGCCTTTAAATTTGTACATTCTACCATCATTAAAACAAAATTAGCCATTACTAACTAGTAACTTCAGAAAAGCTATGGAAAGAATAATACTAACTATGAAATATTACTTTCGCGTTGAGCACCACACTTAAGACCAGTACATGAAACCAGGATCCAGGATGCGCTTTTACTAAATATACCTGATGCCAGCACAAACAATAAAGCGAATTAGAAATACACCACTTCAGCACATTTTACTAACTAGACTACTTCACAACTCGAGAGTCACAAGCAAGAAATAAAAATATCTGAAGCTGAAGTTTACCTCCAAGTATAAATCATATAAAACTATGAAGTGGCTTAAATTTTTTAACACACCCATTAATAGCTAGATCCCCTAACTTACAGTTTACACTAAGGGTAAGTTAAGTAAGTTTCATCATATCTTTTGATATTTGCGTAAACGTTTTAAACGATATTAGACCTTTATCTAAATGGGTTTCATACAAGATTTTTTTAAATTTTCTGTAATGAAGGCTCTATAATACAGACCCCTCCTGCCACTTTAAAATTAATTTTGTAATTAAAATCAAGAACATAATCAACTAAAAAGTCACAAGCACGAAATAAAAAATGTAGGTAGATCTGTAGATATCTGTTTATTTTTCAAGTTGTTTAAATTGTACCGTTAATATTAATACCAATAAATAAAATATAAATGTTGCCTTAAAGTAATATTTTTAACGCTACTAGGGTGTGTTAAAAATCCATTTGTACAAAAAAATGTGTATTAAATTACTAAAACTGTATTCAACACATTAGTAATCTTTCTATCTAGTTATATTTCTTTCTCTTTGTGTAAAATGTTGAAATGCGGTATACTTTGTAATTAGGTGCTGAAAGAGTATATGTTTTATTGACTTCTGAAGGATGCAACGTCGAAATAATGCGTTGACTGGTGTCAAGAAAGCCCAAAGCGATCCGAATAGCGATGGAGAATTTATGAAGTTTGTGACAACCAGCCCCGGTCTATATATTTATGCCTATCTAATGGATCGCGTCTTCTTGATTATAAATATACCTACTAGATTTGGTACCGTTATCTTCAAGGACATCCGAGAAATTTGGCAAAAACCCTTCTATAGAGTGAGACAGAGGATGTTATGGGAATACATGAATTCTTATGCCAGCGTTTTTTCTTTAAAGTTCTCGGTGTCTTTAAAGATAAAAGTATCAAACCTAGTATACTTATAATCAGCAAGAAAAGGTTCATTTTATGGACACATAATATACATAGTGTTACATTAAACCATCTATAACCAAACTTGTACTTGTTTTTTTTAAATTTATAAATGTGTGTTTTCAACTAACAAATATTTAAAAATCTTCTTAATCACTTGACTTCAAATTTTGCACAAAAGTTAAATGTTACAGAGGAATAAACGAGTTAAACATAATGGAAAAACAACATTAATGTTTCTTCTAAAACCCAGGGTATTGAAACAGTAGAGTTAAAACCCTATATTAGAATAAAATTATTAACAATATGTCAAATGTTTAAGATACAGGGTATTGAAACAGTAGAGTTTCAATTGCAAAACAAGAACCTTTGTTTAATTCTCTAGAAATTATTTTAATAAAACAAAAAAAATGTTTCAACTAAATGACGAATGTTCATTTTTACAACTATTTTAATATGAAAACCTGCATAATATTGCTTCGTAGGTGCATATGCCTTTAAATTAAATTCTAAGAACTTTTTTCAGTATCTGTCTCCATTTTTTACTTGGTCATGTCAGAATTTTGTTATTTTTGAACCCCATGTATATTTGACATAAAGTTTAATCAATAATAAAAAGTTTCTCATATCATGTGAGCATTATGATACACACTATATATTTGCTGTTACTACCGATGATATGATTACAAACCGTAACTAACATCCTTATTTACACATAGTGTTTAAAAATAAAAGAAAAACACAGACATATCGAGTTCACTTACACCTAGTGTAATAGTTTGTTTTAACAGGTATAACATGACAATTCAACTGTTTTCAACCCAGCTTTCAAGCATATCCGGCAGGCTTGGCCAATTTTACTTGATCATAGAAAATGTGGGATAGACGAATCAAAACTGTATCAAAGCAAGCAGAATAATATAAAAGGTATCTTTGAAAATTTTCAAGTTGAAGAGCAGAAAAAATTTACTATGGGCAAAAAACTACATTTACACATATATATATATATACAAATAAATCCCTGAAATTTCTTTTTTATCATCCTTCGCGTTTCTGAGATGTCGCCTGGTCAAATCAGTTTGTGATACCATGTTTTAGTATTTGAAATAAGATATACCCTTATATTATGTAACTCTAGTTTATTAATTTACAGACAACAACCTCCACCCATGAAGTCATGTCTTAGTTGTCATCAGCAGATACATAGAAATGCTCCAATTTGTCCGTTGTGTAAGGCTAAATCCAGATCTCGGAATCCAAAGAAGCCAAAGAAAAAGGACCACTAATTAGAAGACTTCCTAAAAATCTTGTCGCACACAAGTTTTGCAGGACACATAGAATGGTACAATAGAAAAAGACTTTAAAAGATCTGTTCTTATAATTGGTTAAATCATAAAGCCAGCCAAATTTAACTGTGAAGGTCGACTTTATTTTTCATTATTTATAATGATAACAAAAGAGTAGATAGTTCATGTGTTCTTTTGATGTTCAGTTTAAAATAAAAATGCATAAGCTAGATCTCAAGAGATCCTTATTAAAATAGGTCTAAGTGAATTTTTATAATGCTTTTTGTTCCACTGGAAATATATAGAGTTGCTTTTAAAATTTTGTCATCCACCTACAGAATCAACTCCTTCGAATTTTAGATTTTCCTCAAGATTTTATATACAGGGTGTTCAGTGGATTGATGTATGTATTTTAAGGGGTGATAAAGAATGTCATATGGAATACTTTTGGCCCTATATGCTATTATGCGAAGTGTTATTTATTCAGAGTTTTCATAATTTTTTTTCTTAAGGTAGGACTTTCTTCAGATTAAGGAAAATAAAGCATCCGTGAAGCATTTATCACATATTTGTTTTTCATGATAAAAACAGTACAATTAAAATAATTTTTGTACAAAATACTTTTATAGCATTTAAATAGAATTAGGAATTGACAATGGTGTATGACAGTAGTAATAATAAAATTAAATATCATTACTCAAGTCATTACTCTAAATTTAAGTATTTCAGTTTTAATCAAACTTTAAGCAGAAAAATAATAGTTTATTGGGGTCAAAAAGGGAACCACCATTGTGCATGCAAGATAAAGCTCTTTCCTATTTTGTTGGTGGTTAGACCCCACCTAAGAACGATTTATCAGGTTTTCAGATGTCCAGGGGCACGTTTTTCCTTATAAAAATTATCTGAATAGATGGACGAAATGGGCCTATTCCACTGGCGTAGTCAGAATGTCAAAGGCAGACGAGCAGCTATCGAAAATATACTTTATAGTATAAACGCGATTTAAAAAAAATACAATTGAAAGTTACTTACGACAGAAAGGATGCGAAAAAAAATCCACAAAACGGATTAAACAGTTCGAAATTAGATAACCCAAAAACCTGTCAAAATACGATTCAGTATAGCACAGGAACTAGATAATGTTATTAAATTATATATCGTTACTTGAGAAGAAAACTGTCACAACTTCAAAATCAATAATGTTTGGAAAAGTGATTTGAATCGCACAGGCCGCACTTACAAACTCTGCTTCGGTTGTTGATAATGCGACGCACTTCTGCTTTCTGGTCTTCCATGTGACTGCTGCTCTTCCAAATTTGCAAAGAATACCAGAAGTTGACTTTCTGGTTTGAACATCTCCAGCAAAATCAGCATCACTGTAGATCTCGAAGTCTCCCGTTGTTTGATACAACAAACCAAATGTTCTGGTGCCTTGTAAGTAGCGAAAAATCCTTTTCACTAGTATCCAATGTGCTTGAGTCGGACTGTCTAAGTTTCTTGCAGCAATGTTCACAGCAAATGATATATCTGGTCGTGTAATCATTTGCAAATACATTAAGTTTCCCACAGCTTCTCTGTATGGTACATTTTCAACACATTTACTTATGTTCATATCTTTGTTCCAACTAACATCAATAGGAGTTGACACAGATTTACTATCATTCATGTTGAACCTCTTTAGAATTTTAATGACATAAGTACTTTGGTTTATAAAAATAGATCCATCATTTTGAAAATAAATTTCAATACCCAAAAACGACTTTGCATTTTTAATCACAATTGCTTTAAACTCTTGAGTCAACTGTTTTAGAAACTTATCTGAATCAGTTTCACTGGTTGTAAAAACTAAACCATCATCAACATAGATAACAACAAATATTTTAGTTAATTTGTTTACACTTACAAACAAGCATGGATCCACTTTACTTTCTTTTAAACCAAAAGTAGACAAAAAATCAGTGAAACGCTGATTCCAGCAGCGAGGAGCTTGTTTGAGTCCATACAAGCTTCTTTTAAGTTTGCATACACGTGATGTACCATCATCAAATCCCTCTGGCTGTCTCATGTATATATCCACACTATTTTCTAAATAACCATAAAGGAATGCTGTCTTTACATCAAACTGACGAATATGAAGTTTTTCACGAGCTGCAATTCCGAACAGAGTACGAATTGTTTCATAGCGCGTAACCGGACTAAAAGTTTCACTATAGTCAACACCTTCTGTTTGAAGAAATCCTCTTACAACTAGACGCGCTTTATAGCGGTAAGGTAATCCATTTTCGTCAAATTTTAACTTGAAGACCCATTTGTTGGATATAACTTTAGCATCACTTGGCTTCTTTACTAAATCCCAAGTTTGATTTTCACTCAGCGAGTTCATTTCTTCTTGCATGGCCAGCTTCCAATGTTCTGCATTTTCTGATTTTAAAGCTTCTTCAATATTCTTAGGCTCATCCTCATTTTCAGAAAAATTAACAAATCCATATCTATCTGGTTTCTTCAATTTATCCCTTGCTCTTAACACTTTTTGCTGAGGCAATTCACCAGCTTGTTCTTCAGCTTCAGCGTCTTCATACAGGGAAGGCTCAAAATCAGAATCAGAATCTTCATAGTCAGTTTCCTTAATTTCCTCAAACTCGTCAGATTTAGGCATTTCAGGTGGTGTTAATTGAGTCTCTGGTTCTGAATGTTCTGATTGATTAATCTCAGCAATGACCTCATTTTTCTTTTCACTAAATAAGATCTCATCTTTGAACACTACATCACGGCTAATTACTACATCATGTTTTTCTGGCACATATACTCTATACCCACTCATGCCATCATGATAGCCAACAAAAAAACCTTTTAATGCCTTTTTGTCCCACTTTGCTCGTTTTTGTTTAGGTATATGCACAAAAACTTCAGTTCCAAAAACTCGAAATTTTTCGACTATCCCATGATCTAGTTCGTCATCAAACCACAACTCATATGGAGTTTTGTCAGCAATTTTAGTTGGTCCAGTTCGATTTAAGACATACATTGCAGTGTTAATTGCTTCAGCCCACAAAGACTTTGGTAAATGGGCTTTTCCGTATAACATGGACCTAGCGGCTTCGACAATTGTCCTATTCTCCCGCTCAGCAACACCATTATGTTCTGGAGTATATGGTGGAGTGATTGTATGCCTAATCCCTTCTTTTTCTAAGAATGTCTTCATTTCAGCGTTGTCAAATTCTTTGCCTCCATCAGAATTTAGCTCTTTTATAGACTCACCAAAACGATTTTTGATTTCACTGCAAAACTGTGCAAATTTGTCTTTCACTTCCGATTTTTCTCGTAAAAAGTAAATTTGTCTATAACCACTAAAATCGTCCTTAAACACGACATAATACCGTTTTTTACCAAACGACTCAGTCTCCATCGGTCCACACACATCTGAATGAATCACTTTTCTCGGCTTATCGGCCCGATCAAGTCTTTTTCCGAAACACTCGCGATGCATTTTGCGAAAAGAACAGCCATCACAAAACTCATTGTCCATTTCGAAACTCAAATGTTTGTGTTTTAAAAATGTCTTAACATGACGCTTGTTCTGGTGCGCTAAGCGCTCATGCCAAAGCTGCAACATATTTTCCTTTTTGGCCACAACACACACTGACTGTTTTTGTTGAACAACACGCAAAATAATTTGGTATAAACCACCAAACTCAGTTCCAGTAGCTACTATTTGGCCATCCTTCTCAAAAACACAATCAGAACCATTATTCTTTATGGAAAAATTAATTCCCTTTTTGGTAGATTTTTGCACAGAAAACAAGTTGCACAATATACCTGGTGTGAACAACACATCATGCAAATTACCAGCCAACCACTTGCCTTCAACAAATGTTTCCACAGCAACCGTTCCCTTTCCCTGTGCACTAATCTTCTCACCATTTCCAACCCTAATCACTAAAGGCTCTTTAAAAACTGTATATTCCTTAAAAACACCAATGTCGTTAGTCATATGATCTGATGCTCCCGAATCAATGATCCACTTTCCTTTGAAATCAACAGGAATAGATTTGTAGCCTACAAACGCCGTTGGTTTACCTTGATGTTCACCTTCATGCTTTTTATGGCAATTTTTAGCAATATGCCTCTTAGAGCCACACTTAAAACATCCTGGACAATCTCTGCGCAAATGACCTTGTTTACCACATGTATAACATGCAAAATTTTTCTTTGACGAGCCCTCTTTAAATTTAGGATTAACTTTGCCCTTTGAAAATAAAGCCACTGTCTTGTCAGTTCCATCTGCCTTTTCAAGTCTTTGCTCCTCTGTTAATAAACGTGTTGTTAGGTTCTCTAAAGTACGAAGAGTTACATCAGTTGAGTCCCAGGCACTGTGAAAATGTTGGTACTCCTTGGGAAGTATTGACAAAATTCTGGTAAGTAACATCGAGTCTGGTATGCTTCCTCCAAGTTTTTTCATTCGATTACTTAGCTGCTCTAATTTTGCAATATGTTCTGCTACTGACGCTGATTCGTCCCACTTGAAATCAAAAAACTGTTTTTGAATCAAGGACAATGTTTCCTCTGATTTCAGATCATACACGGAATGAAGTTTCTGCCACATTTCAGCTGCTGTTTCACAACTCATCAAAAATTGTAGAGGTTTGGATTCCACCGTGGTTACTATCAACTTTTTACCCACTCTATCAGCTTTGAGCCATTTATTGAACTCATCACCCGCATTCTGCGGCTTTCCAATTGTACCCTCACACACGTCTAACGCATTGTTACAGTCTAACAATGTCCGAATAACAAACTGCCATTGAGGCCAGTTACTTGAGTCCCGGAGTTTTTCCACTTGGATTTTATCACTATCCATAGTAACTGTTTGTAATTTTATTTAGTTCTAAAATAAAAATCGCAACCCGCGCGAACCGCGTACCCACGTAACTATACAAAAACGAAACGAAAATCACACTATTAAACTCCCAAAACTACGTAGCCTGGGCCCATAACCTATTCGATTTCTCTTTGTTTTCTATACGCATTGAAATAAAACTCCGACCGTAATAAAAGAACGTTTATTCAAGACTGAACTCAAACATTAATAGTACCCATAAAAATCCTTAAAGTGATGACGAGACAGAAAGAGACAAAATATCGCACCTCATGCATCACCGAACCAGACTAAACAAACATCCAATTCTTAGAACTTAACACAAAGATAGCAAGTTTAGCTTTCACATTCAAAATATTACGGAGATTAAATAACGTATGAATTGATAATATTTAACATGATGTATTTGTATTTTGATACTGCGTAAAAGTAAAGTGCAAAAATGTTTTGCCCTGCACAATTATCGCTATAAAATATAACATCAATGGGTTTGTCACTTTTGGCTGCCTCTGAGTCAAGTATGCCTAAATAATGAAGAATACAAGAGCCAATCTCGTTAGCACCCCTATGTGCTTCCGCCTCATGCCACACATATCAGCTAGCATTGTCCCCTTTTAGATGTGAGATGGTAAGATTATAAACATTCAATTTTGATTTATAATAAAAGGAAGAGGCGTTATCAGATAGACAGGGTAAAACTGACTGCATCATATTCTAGCGCAGTTTCAATAGATTTCTTATCCGCTTCCTTTTCTGTTCGCGACAACGCCATTTCCAATAAATGAAAATCATATTTTTTTAAAGAAGATTTTTTTCTGCTTCTAAAGAATTCTGATATTGTAAACAAAGCTCTCAGGCTTCTTTTTTTGGAAAGAAAAAGGAAATATTAAACTCTAATAAATGTATCGTAATACATTTGGTAATTTACAAAGGGATCTCCTTTTAATTTGCAAAGTTCGACATAATCTCGATGAAACTCTGCGACTGTTTTTGTTACTTCAATGTATTCCTTTTGTGTCCACGCGACAATAATGACTTTCCAAACGAGGAATAGATTTTATATGGTTCCTCACAGCATCTTTTAATTCTTTTGAAGTTACTTTGTGGTTACCATGCTTACCCCTCAGTTCCGATTGCACAATTCCAAATGATGAGGATTCTTGCTTTTCAATGACTGTTTTAACTATTCGGGTATTTATTCCTAGCATTGATATAAAAAATGTTTTGCAAACTTGACGTTTTTGGTTATTCAGTGTAAAACTAAAAGTACGATTTAGTCGCCGACGATCTGCTCGTGCGAATTTAGGGGCAATGCAGCCCATTGACGATGCAATAAAATATCGCTGCCATTGTAAGCTGGCCATGTCCCAATATTCCTGAAACATTTTTTGCCGAGCTTCTTCTGTAAATTTTATATTATAACTTCTAGCAGGGCGTTTTACGAAGTTTTTAGTTTTGTGTTTTTTGGTTACTTTAAGAGTCTCGTAACTAGGACCGGAATCTCTTAAGCGTTTTGACATATTTTTTTCCAAAATGTCGTGTTTCGTTTTCTTTTTCGGCATTTTTTACTTGGAGAATTCTCATCTAAAACAGGACTTATTCTTTTTTCTGGTTCGTATTCTGGATCTTTGTCTGAACAATTATAAAATGGATCGGAATGGCTAGATGCCGACGAGTTTGATGATGAATTTAATCTAATCTTGTTAGGAGGGCTGCTAACTACTGTTCCTTCTCCTGAAGAAACGTTTTTCGAAATATCGTTAAACAGTGGCAAATCATTGTGTAAATAATTCAATGTTTCATCCAGTAGCTTATCAGGCATTGTTTCACCTAAAAACCATATTTTTATGTAATATTTTAAATATTTTATTTAAACATTTAAATACATACCTTTATCACCGCCATTGGAGCTAGAAGATGGTGATGGGCTTGATGCATTTTGGTAGTCGGGATCTTTGTTTGAACTACTAGCAAATGGTTTGAGAGGGCTAGTTGCTGATGGGTTAGATGATGAATCTAAAGCTTTGTTACGAGGGCTGCTAACTACTGTTCCTTCTCCTGAAGAAACGTTTTTTGAAATATCACTAAACAGTGACAAATCGTTACGTAAATAATTCAATGTTTCATTTAGTGGCTCATTATTAGGCATTGATTCATCTAAAAACCATATTTATATGTAATATATTAAATATTTTATTTGACATTTAAATATATACCTTTATTTTGACTGGCAAGTTTCCAATTTTCCTTATTGGGATCAGTGTCTTGGCCGACAATTGCTAACATATTGCTACGCGAAGGCAAATCTTGATTGAATTCGATCTTACTGCTTATTTCATCTAGTGGTATATTAGTTAGTAATTCATAATCTAAAAGTATATTTCCGGTTTATTAATTTAAAATTTTAAACTAAAACATTTTAAAATAGCGACTTTTATTTGTATGTAGGTATTCCGATGATGTTTTTTACGGATTGTTAAATTGAACAATACCTAGATTTTCATGTTCACTTTCATTGGACTCCGACATGTTATCTGGTGGTACACTCAATGCATCCTGAATCTGCCAAATACTTTGGTCTACATTATGAACTTCCAAATTCTTCCTAGAAAGTTTTAATATTAAAGCAGACCTAGATTTTTTACTTATTTTCCTAAAAAAATATTTTGGTAGTAATTAGTATAACAGAGAAAACAAAATGCTGTACATTTTTCAAGTAAGCATGAATGTCACATTTTATATCGTGACATGCAACACTTATAATAATTAGTAGAAAAACTGGCACATTTTAATACTGACAGATCGGAACCTCCAAATACTGCTATATTATTTGGGTAAGACTGGCACATTTTATTACAAATAGAAAGGAACCTCTTAATACTGCTAAATTATTTGGGCAAGACTGGCACATTTTATTACTAACAGACAGGAACCTCTAAATACTGCTATTTGCTTATGGCAAGACTGGCACATTAAAATGCAAAATCCAACAATAATTGCTAGAAAGACTATCCCAAATTTAGTTAATACTAAAATCACATTTATTATTTATAAAAAATCGCTTACCTTATGAAGAAAATAGTCCTAAAGTCAAAATATGTCTGTATTCTACAGAATAGCACAATAACCTACACGCACTTTAAAAATTATAACCGTCTTCCCGAAAAACGGCGAGCTCTTTTCTCGACAACGTCCGGTGCGTAAATGGTTAAAACAGTCTTGCAGGGACCTTACCTATTGGTTCGTAATTGTGTCAATCGACACTAACGCTCTACGTGACAAAAGGCGTGTATCTAAATTGTGACAATTTTTCTCGTAAATCTACGCATTATTTAAAGTCTAATATGCGGAAAAACAGACATTTGAAAAAATTTGAATTGTGACGGTCTTCTTCCGAAGTAGCGATATGGAATATATTTTTAATATTCTTGAACCGGCATTGAATTTCTTCGTAAGTTTAACATCCAGTCAAGTCAAGTCAATGTAATATTTATTTTAGAAAGGTAATCATTAATAAACACTGGGAGAAAGTTTATTATAATTCACTATCAAAAATATTAGGGTTTCCTATACCTAAATGCAATAATTGCTTAGTAATTTGCGGTTTTCGTAGTAACTAGTGGTAGTTTCTACAAATTGATCTTTTCTACTCTTAAGATGCAAATTCCAAATTATTGTAGACAGATGTATCAAGGCTAACCCGAATTTTTGTACTTAAGTATTCAGAATATTAAAAAGCCCTTTTTACTGCAAAACTACAACCATTTGGAGTTTATGTTATGCAAATGGAGTGAGTTTATTAATCATGGTACAAGGAATTAAATAATTGGTACCAGAGTACACTTACTAAGAAAAAAAAACGCATATTATTAAAAATATATACGTTTTTATACTTATAGGAAATCTTTATACAGTTTATAATTAACTACACTATGAAGATACAAATATGCAATAGAATGCAGGGCTTTATTAAAATTGAATAAAAACGTAAATTATTTTTGACGCACTCTGTTCAAATATAATCCTCCAAATTATATTTAAAAAGAAAGTACTGTTTAGCAACTAAAGAACGACTGATATGGGGGTGCGCCATCTTGTGTATACTATGTTTACAATATCAGGAGGAAAATCCAAAATTAACAAAAATGAAGTATTTTAATTAAAAAAAAAAAACTTAATTATTTTTCAGTTTGTTCTCTGAAAGATAATGCGAGAAATGCTATTTAAATCTTGTATTTTTGTTTTATCCTATATAATATACAGGTGGGTGTCAAAAAATAACCCCATAACTAGAATTATTGTAAATGTAATAACACCTCGTTCCATTTTGTTAAGTGTTAATCAGTTAGCAACAGTAAAGGCCATATTAAATGAAATCAGAGACACCAAGTATTAAGAACCTAATAGAAGCTTTCTTTGCATTTCATAATAAGTTTAGGATGTGGGAAAGAAGTCTTTATAGTGTTTTTTTTTCTTTAAGTTTTAGTAAATAGAGCATATCTTCATACATGGGATCCTGGTGCCCGTGTGTGTTATTTTGAACATGTTTACACATTTGTATTTTAATCGAATATCGGTTAGCGTTAAAGATCAATGCTTAAGAATATAAAAAGTATTCTTGATTGAATTGACATTGGTAAACAATAGCAAAAATAAAGTTTCTTGCTAATTGACAATTTTTCATTCAGTTCATTATCATAATCCCCAGAGTACGTCAAAATTAAGTTCAAACTGTTTTATATTTTTATGACTCTTAGTTCGCAAATCTGAAAATGGTTTGGCTTATAAATTCTATAAAATTATGATCAGCAGCGCAGCCAGATCAAAAGTTGAAAATTTTGACTACAATCATTTAATTTTAATACCATTATACTCAATACCTATAGATAATAATAGGCATTAGCAACTATTTATTGTAATAGTAAATCATGTTATGTGTAGAAAATTTGTTGAGAAAAATCAACATTTTTTTTCAGTTTTAAGTTATTAGTCGATTGTGTACTTTTAAATTTTTTGTATACTATAGTAAGTCATTTTAAGATTATGTCAGTTTTTGTCTTTGTGTTAATGTAAGTGTGTCCCTCATAAATATATTTATTATTTTAATCCTACATCCATCATTTGTGTTTTATTCATAAACAGTTTTTCAGCTATTCACTGACGATAAAAAATCCATATTTTCAATAATAATTCAGTTTGCTCCATTGTATTCCTAGAGTGCAATTTATAAAAAGTATCCAAATCGCGTAATGCCATTTGGTAATTTTTAAAAAAATATTTATTAAAAAGATTATAAAAGGCCTCATATATTGCATGTTAAATTTTAACACCGGAAAAGATTCCGCACAATGGCGGCTCGTGGATTTAAGAACGGGTCAAGCGCAGGTAGTTAGGAGGAGAGCGCCACAGGTGAAAATTTTTCGGGGTGCCACGCCCAAAATGGCTGTTTTTTTAACCATTTTATGATGTTAATTATACATAGCATTTGAGGCGTTTTTTGATTCTTAAGGGAAATAATATCAATTTATAAAATTTTAAATATATTTTTTATTCTTAAAAAATAGTAATGTAGCTATATCTTACAGTTAATTTCGATTCGATTGATGCAAAACTGCTTCTGCCTCCGATGATCCGAGCGTACTAATTTACAATAATTCTATAACAAGCGCTTGTAGCCTGCAGCAGCAGTTTTATGCGGCTCCCATCTCTATTTGGCTTATGGATATTCACCATTGCGTTGTCATACCAAGTAAACAAATCTAAGCGCGAAAGCCGGCGTGCGGTGAAGTCTGATGAGGAATTTGTTAAGCCCTGATTGTGATTCCTCAATGTGTCGCTCTTATGAAAAGGTGTTCAGCGCCCTACATTTACAAGTCATTTTTATTTTTGGTAATAATTGTATAATTAAGTGAATAATGTGAATTTATATAGAACATGCTGCATTTTTATAATAAAAAATATGAATTATAAAATGGTTAATATTTTAAAAATATTTTTATGTTAATCGATTTGAAAATGTAGGTGAAGCGGCGCTTCACCTGCGTCCCCTAGCGAGCCGCCACTGATTCCGCGTAAGATTTATGAGTGCTATTATTAAATATCTCAATTGTCCTCCAGACAAAGTTTTACGAAGAAAATAAGATTTATTTATTGGTTAATAAGTTTTGGTTGTTAAATTGTTTTTAGTTTCTTATGTTAAATAGTATCTATGATTACATTTTTAACATTCTCATGTATTTACTATTTATTAATAAATGTGTCAGTTTTATTGAGCATCGTTAAGTGTATGTAAAACCAAAAAAATATATAAAAATGTAGTTTGAGACAACACATATATATGTATATATATATATATATATATATATATATATATATATATATATATATATATATATATATATATATATAATATATATATATATATATATATATATATATATATATATATATATATATATATATATATATATATATATATATATATATATATATATATATATATATATATATATATATATATATATATATATATATATATATATATATATATATATATATATATGATCCAGTTGATTATATTGTCATTAAACAAAAGAGCATTCAAGAATCTGTATGTACTCATGTACTGTCTCTTCTTTGTTGATATTTTACATTATGCTATTACGATATAAGTCTATTTCTTATCACGAAAACTCAAATGAAACTAAGTATACATAGTAGCAATATAATGAGTTAGTAAAAATATAATGACCACAAACCTGTATCAATCAATTGATTTTATTGTTAAGTTAACAAGTAATTATAATTAG
This sequence comes from Kuschelorhynchus macadamiae, assembly GCA_030620095.1. Classification (NCBI taxonomy): domain Eukaryota; kingdom Metazoa; phylum Arthropoda; class Insecta; order Coleoptera; family Curculionidae; genus Kuschelorhynchus; species Kuschelorhynchus macadamiae. The sequence continues at coordinate 916,470 of JAUTXW010002990.1, forward strand.
CACCTATTTTTATTTAAAAGATCACAAAATGTTAATATTTACTTTTTTTGTTAAATATTTTTATATAGTTTTGAAATTTTAAGTTGCAAAATTTATATCTCAATAATTCAATGGTAAGGTCAGATGATTATTGTCTTGTGTAGTGAGCATCGTTAATATGATTTAGAGTTTTATTTGTTTTGTGTATTTGTATGTACAATAAATTTATACTACTAATATCTTCTATATAATAGCTTTGTTGAGTAGAGCCCCATATTATTAGTCCATACCTAAGTAGAGTTTCTACTAAAGATTTATAGATCAATTTTATTAATTTACTACTCAAAAACTCTCTCAACATATAACATTTGTATATAAGTTTGCCCAGTCTGTTAAGTGTATAATGTGGTCTATCCATTTCAGGTGCTGATCGATTATTATTCCTAGATATTTTATGTTCTTAACTGCTTTAATTTTAGTATATAGGTCGTTGATAACAATACTATCAAAGGGAGGTCTATTAGCATTTATAATTGAGAAAGCTATATAATTTGTTTTGGTGACATTAAGTGAGAGTTTATGGGAGTCAAGCCAGTTTTTAACTATAATAAAACCGTTTACTGCCTTTAGTCTTATTTGTTCCCAAGTATCGCCTGAGAATATTAATGCTGTGTCATCTGCATATGATATTAATTTACCGTTTATTTTTAAGTTTAAAAGCGAATTTAAATATGTTATAAAAAGTATAGGGCCTAGAATAGTACCCTGAGGAACACCTATTTTAATTTTTAATGGATCACTAATAGTATTATTTATTTTAACATGTTGATATCGTTCTGACAGGTAGCTGCCAAAGACTTCCAACACTGCGCCCCGTATCCCACACTGCATAAGGATGTCAATCAGCTGGTCATGAGGAACAGTATCAAACGCCTTTGAGAGGTCAAGAAAAATAGGCAAGCTTTTTTTACTGGTATTCAGGCTATTTACAACGTCTGATGTGAGGCAATACATGGCGTCTGATGTACTTAGGCCTTCTGTAAAACCAAACTGTTTATCTGACAAAATATTAAACGTTTTGAAAAATTGGGTCAATCTATTCTTTAGGCACTTCTCAAAAATTTTTGAAAAATTATTTAAAAGGCTTATTGGTCGATAGTTTTCTATATTGCTTTTAGAGCCTGCTTTATATATGGGAGTAATTATTGATTCCTTAAATTGTTTTGGTACTATTCCTGTTTTGAAAGTCAAATTTATGTTAAAGGCTTTATTATTTCCAAATGAACCATCTTTATAAGTTTTGACGTTATTCCATCTTTACCGGGGGCACTATCGTTTTTCAGAGCAGCAATTTGATTTATTACCTCAATTTCCGATACAGGTCTTAGATACATGGATGCCATATTGCTAGTTTTTGTTTTAAAAGGATGTTTGGGTCTTTCTATCTGTTGTGCCATTTTTATACCAATATTTGTAAAGTAATTGGCCATCTCAAGATTATTTTGAAATGTCTTAGTGTCGGCTACAACAGCAAAAGGAGTGTTTGTTTTTTTGTTGTGAATATTTGTAGCATCATTTATTAATTTATAAGTTTTTTTAATATTATTGCAATTTTTTTCTATTTGTTCTTTATAAAATCTAAATTTTTGAGTTTTTATTAATTTGTTAAGTTTATTTCGATATGTTTTGTATTGTATTTCCAAGGGTATTGATGAATTTTTTAAGAGTTGTTTCTCTAGTTTATCTTTATGTTTGATAGAGGTAATTAGACCCTCTGTTACCCATTCCTTTATTTTCTTTTTTTTTTTGCGATTGATATTAGGTTTTGTTGTACATTCCTTTTTTATATTAATAACTGTATTGATTAACATATTCATTGCTTCCTTAGAACTATTTAGGTTAAGAATTTCACTCCAATCCTGTGCAGATATTCTCTGTTTAAATAAGGAATTATCTAGATAAGTATAAGTATCAGGGTTGATATCTCTATGCATATTTGTAGTTACACTTTCTTTCTTGTTGGACATGTTTAAAAATACTGGCAAGTGATCAGTAAGTAAATCCAGTCTAAATGATTTAATATTTAGTCCCTGGTTTCTTAGCTTTTGTCTAACAAAAATATGGTCTAAGCAAGTTGCAGTATTATGTGTTATTTGAGTATATGTATATATATATATATATATATATATATATATATATATATATATATATATATATATATATATATATATATATATATATATATATATATATATATATATATATATATATATATATATATATATATATATATATATATATGATGATACTACAAAACTGCAACAAACAAATTTCCTCGAAGACACTATTAAATTCCAAAGTATTTGCTTTTAGTTGTTTGTACAAGTGACCTATTGCGTAAATAGTTTTGGCAACTTTTATCTGGATGCAAATCTGCTCCAGTGCCTCTTTTATAGTCGCATCTATTAACATAATAACTTTTAATATACATTCCCAGTCCACCTTCTCTGCTGTCTACCCTGACAATATTGTAATGTTAAATTTGGATCATATCATTTGTTATTTCTGAAGCACGCCATGTGTACTGTATGAAGTATATTTTTGATATACTATCGTACGTAATATATTTTAAATACAAATTTCAAATAAATCTGAGGAGGGCATCTTTGCCTCCTCCCTGGCTACGCCATTGACTGATACACTGTGTAGAAGCGTACCTTTAGAACTAAAAATACGATATTACATTATCCGTTCTCTGTTTTGTCTTTATCAGACACTGGGACTTCTGGATGGTTATAGCCAATATGTGCACACAAGCAACGCTTTGTCAAAATGTTTGTGTTGTTCGTCCAAATAGTGAGCCACTTCATTCACTCAAGGCGACCCCTTACCTTCAAACGCTCATCATTTCGATCCACGACGCGACGTGGGGATTAATCCGTGCGGGAGTGCTTTAGATAGAGTCCGGGCCTGGACTTCCCACTGGCACCGAGGAAATCGAGGGATGCCTCTAATAGGTAGCTCAGCTTCAGGGAACTGCTCATATACTGTATAATTTTCCAGACTTAAAACGACAAATCCTTAGCATGTAATTTATAATCAATAAAGCCATATTCTTGGTAATAACTATCATCCGAGGAAACAGAAACGACAGAAAAGTACTTGTTTGCCCGATTTAAAGAGCGCGATGTAAAAATTAGCCAGTTTTACCAAACTAAAACTTACTAATGCAACTTAAAAAGCAATAACTTATTAAACTTAACATGTAGGTCCCTCATCAGTTTTGAAAATATTGAAATTTACTTAATGAGCATGACACAACGTTTGATTTACTCAACCTGCAAATTGACAAGGTGGTGGCCTTTACCATGAACGGTTTAACAATTTTTATTCATATATGCACAGAAAATTTCTTTATTTAATGTTGTATTTGAATAGTTTAGACTTTGGCAGACATTACTTAAAATGTACCTGAATGATCGGTAATAGGACATCGCACATCCAGAAAACCCTGGGGGGTGAAATTTTCCTCTTTCAGTTTGTTAATTATGGGTAAATTGGGTAGGACAACTTTTGTGTTTGTGCTTGATTTACCTATGCAGAATTTAAAAACCTATTTCCCATAACAGTTAGTTCCAAAAATATATCAGTTTAAAGTGATGAATGGTTTATTATCAAAAATATACAAGATCTGTACAACTCGACTGTCTACCTAAGTCATGGTTATCATTTCCTCAACATCTATTTAAGAAACCCCATAATACATTCAAAGGTACTTTTCTCGCCTTGAAAGTACTGATTTGAGTTATCAGTAAATATTTAAAAACGCCTTTAAGCGAGGGGTATTGATTTAAGTAACCAATGATGGTCAAACGGAATTATCAAACATATCAAAGCATCTCAGGTGAAGGTAATTTTATAAAGCATTTACCCTGAAAAGTCAAAAACGTATTAATGTAAGAGGAAACGCGTAAATGTCACACTATCAAAATCGGCTGTAACTAAAAAGCAAAACTTTTTAGTTACCTATATAAAATTTAACTATAATCAGCCTCTGTTGAGTAAGTAAAAGTAATCAGTATTTAAGCTGCCTCTCTTTAAATTTAGATTATTATACAATTATATAATGAATTTTTGGCTGTCCGATATTTGTCGATATTTAAAATTCTGGATAAAAAAGAAATTAAATAAAACACTAGTAAAATACACCATCTGAAAGTTTCATTTTATAGTTTCATATTAGAATGCAATATATAATGCAACAGAAATTACTTCAAAATAAGAACACTTGTGATAGATGGCTCTTCCCATCCAGAGAGAATGACAAATAATATTAACAGAAAAAAATTACTAACAGGTTATGATTCTACAGAAAATTGATACAGTCTGTTTGCTATCTGACTGAAACTAATGCAAGCAAAATGTAGTTGTGACTACGATAATTAAGCACTTAGATATTGGCCATACATTAGAATTTTCAAAAAAAAAATCATTCAGTGATGGAAATGATCAGCATTTCTATCACTGAAAACATTAAACCGATAACTTGAATTGTTTTAGTTCCAGTAGGAGAAAATTTTGATAGGGCAAAATCATTTTCAAATTCCTATTTACCACCGAAAATCCCAAATCGATATCTTAAACTGTGTAAATTTCCCCTAGGAAAATATTTAATTGCTCTGAATACAGATTTATTAAAGAATTATAAAATGTTATCTATACTATCCCTGTACTACACATAAGCTTTTGTGACCTTTGATCAAAATACTTTATTTCTTAGCCTCCCACTAAAAATAAAATCCGTATTAAATACTGTCACAGCCTGCATGTAAAACGTCAATAATAATGAAACCCTTAATGGTCCTTAATATTGGTTATCAATATAAGCATAGCAGCCCACAATAATTTTAAAAAGCGCCAAAATCAGCAGTACTATTTTATAAACCTATTAAATAATGCATACATGAAATTAAAACAACTGCTGGGGAATGAACCAGGTTAATATTTATTTCTCAAATACATAGTCATACTATTTGAAAACTAAATAACTCAAAAATTAATCAGTTTAGGTGGTGTTTTATTTTGTTTCTTAAAATCTAATACTTCATATATTTAATATGTTTAGATTTTCAAGTTTACTTTGATTTATTATGTTTTCCCTAAGTAAGCTATACTATTCAAAGCATATTTTTCGAATAACTTATTTTTAGTTACAAAGCCTAATAAAAAAATGAAACGACCCGCGCTACTATAAATTTGAAACATTCAAATAGTGAATTATTACCATATTCATTTTCCAATAAATCAATTTATTAGAAATAACAACAAATAAATCATGCTGTTGTTGATGCTCTGCTTTTAGTTCACAGACATATCTTTAACATACACAGCACCATCCGAAAATGGAGAAACTAATGAAATATACAGCTCAGAAATACACTTATTTGTTGTTTAATATATAAATCGATTATCAATGTAGCTCTCCCCCACAGCTCTTCAAATGTTAGCTTTACAAAATAGTCATTTTCAGTTATCAACTACTCCAGAACAACTGAAGATATAGTTACATAAAAAATGTCTATAATTTATTGTAGAATTCCGAAAAATAAAAATACACGCGGTGTTACTTTTACAAAAATATAACATTAGGTGGCCAAGAACTTTCGTTACATCCTGTATAGGAATATATTAAATATTTTTTTTGTAAAGCCAACATTTGAAAAGTCAACAGGGGCTGCATTCCCCCTGTAGATATTAAATGAAATAGTATTCGCTCTACAGAAAAAAGGAAAAAGCTAAACTCAAAATCAAACTTTGGAGCAGGTGTGCCGACTTATTTAAAAAAAAAGACAGATAAGTACAAGAAGGTCTCTGCTAATAGCAGTTAAATTTGTGTAAATAGACTTGCAAGTACAGAAATATATATCTCTGATTAAAAGGTATATGATATAGGCATTCAAAAAAATGTTAAATTATAAAGTTTGAGGGTTTTACTTGAAGTACAAGAACTTGCTAAAAAAATGACAATTGGATAAAATCAGTTCCTGTCATAAGAAATATATAGGTATACACAAAAGAGAATAAAGCAAGCTTTTATTATGTTAGGTCTATTTTTAATACAATATTAACAATAAGACAAACGCAACCTCTTTTTCACAAATTTTCATTTTGTAAATTCATACAAACTCCAATAGAGGTTACTCCTTCATGACATGTGTTAATAACATACATTTTCTCTTTTATAGAAATTAAAGAACCACAGTTAAAAATATATTTTAAATATTTCTCCTCTTTTGGTTGGTACTGTATGTTATTTTCACAAAATATATAAAATTGTTATAAAATAAAAAAAACTTTTTTACATTATAAATTATTTTTAAAAACAATACTAATTGAGTAGAAATTTTTATACAACGAAATTGGTCTACAACATTCAATTGGAACTTTTTTGGACACAGTGTCAAACAAATGAAAAATGTGAAATTATATGAAATTCAAGGTACTTAAAATCGTGTATGCATATTTTAAATTATAGGCCACTTTCCAAACCAGCAAACAGTACTTTTGTGAACATAAAAGCAAGTGCTCGATATATCCTGTGTATTCTACCATTATTACATCAATAAAACTATCAAATATTTATTGATTAGTAATTCTTTCGTAACACCGATATATATGTTTACTTTAACATCTAATCGAATTTTCAGCAGGCTTAGGAGACATTTGTCACCATAACTGTGTCCAAAAACTTGGTAGTGTAAAAAAGATTAAATATCTCCAAGCATGACTCCAAAACCAAAGGCCTGTTTCATGGCTTCCCAATAATACCTATTCCAATTGTTTTTAGTAACTTCTGCTTCACTACGTGGAACACCCGACTGTTTTAATTTTACTTCAGTATGATCACTCTGCAAAAAATATACACAATTTATTTATATTTATTATTATAAACTATTTACTTACACTATTATGTGTAAATAACCATATATAGAGTGAAAGTTTTAACCGGAATAAAATTTAATAAAGTGAAAACTATTGTTTTACGCGTTAAATCGATTTATTTGACACCAGTTTACTAGTAATACTCTTTTGATTATGACGTAATAGGTGTAAAAATTATGACTTCAAACTATTGTTATTTTTTTTATTAAAACATTCTAAATAAATTTTGTACTTATTATATGTCCTATACAAAAATTCAACTATTTTAGGTGGCATATTTGGACACATTTTGGAAACTGTTCCTCTATCAAATTTTAATTTCTAAGACCAAAATAGGAACCTTTAGCTACAAATTTAGAAACATTTATGAAACAGATGCAATCTATATGAAACTCTTTACAGTGTTTCCACTGATTCTGTGGTAAAGAAAACATTCTTACTGAAAGTAACTGATATGTGATATTTTTATTTTAAACGTAAAAGGAAACGAAGATTGCCTGGTCAAAGAAAACATGTTCGCCATAATGCTTTTATATGTTACATTTATTCATATACCTGATTGTTTATAGACCATTTTTACTTCCCTTTTCGTGGCTGAAACCATCAAAAAAAGGTATTTTATCATATAGTATATAGCTTCAGATTTTGGACCCGCTCCCGATTTTTTTTGAATTTCAAGCAATCTACACAATTTATTTCAATGCATGCCTAATATCAGTCAAATGTGAAGAAAAATTTAAAAACTATAATTATTTTTTTAGAATCTATTTAGCTTATGTAACGTGATAAAACAAATATTTCAATTAAAAACATTTTCCTGTGCCATTGTGGCCTTCAAAGTCACAATCATCCTGCGATTACAAAGTGGCCTCCAACCACAGGTTTTTGCGTATTTTCTTTATTTTATACATAACCTCAACAAAAAGACCTGATACGGGCTAACCAAAAGGCAATCCGATTTTTAACACAACTACCCACAAAATTAGGTTTTCTTAAAAAAAAAAAACTTATAAAAAAAATGATTCGCCTGAGACGGGATTGGAACACACAACCTTTGCAATGCAATTCGGCTGCCCTACCACTAAGCTAGCAAGCAGACTTGGCAACAAAAATTAGGAAAACTTCTTTATACTCCGCCAAAATAGACTATATTAGAAAAGAATGATAAATACGTCACGTGACCTAATCAGGGATTTTGATTGGAGAGGCCACACTTGTAATTAAATTCTAACCGAAATCACTTGCATTTAAATATCTTAACTTTTTGGAATTTATTAAACGACATCATTTTCTGGTTTAGCCAAAAATATTAAGCTAAGATAGGAAAGTGGAAGGCATTTCGTTTTACGTTTAACCGATAGAGAGTTCTAAGTAGCGCACATTGACAATACATTTTCAGATGAGATTTTCTAGGAAAACAGTTGCATTTTTCTAAACATGTTAACATAAAAACTGTGTAGAATGTTTCTGACAATTAAATAATAAGAATATACAGGGTGTTACATTAAAAAAAATGTATGACGTCGTAATCAAATCGATATTACCAAAAGATCTGGAGTTTTTCCAAATTATGAATGATTGTCTTACCTTTTGATCTATCGTTATTGTAACTAAGGAGTAATGCCCCTCTGGCCACTGCTTATACCTCCACTGTTTCACAATTTTCTTAGTTGGAACTAATTCCTGAAAATTTCCTATGATATTACCCCCAAAGAGTTCAAATTTCCCACCTTTCACCGGATCTAATTTAACAGCACCTCTGGTAAAAGCAGTTACCATTTCTATTCGAGTTAATGCATTGTAGAACTCTTCAGCTGTGCACTGGAATTTGTGAGTCTGTTCTATTGTAGTAGTATCAATTTTTAGCCCTACGGATTTATTTTCTGATACAATAGGGGCCACTGTAACGTTTTTATTGAAACCACTTGCTAACATTTTAACCTGATCTGTTTTGACATCGTCTTTCTTTGGCAGAATCATTCCTTTCGAGAATTCTTCCTTGAGACTAGCAACATATTTCTCTAGTTGTTCTCGGACAAAGCTTCTGCCATCCTTCCATAGAATTTGCTTAAGTTTTTCCCCCTCTTCATCAGGGTCTTGGAGTTGTATTTGAATCTGAAATTAGAATTGAATCTTTCAACATGTCTACTTAAACATTCAAAATGCATACACTATAGCAACACTGTTATTATATGTATATGTATATATATATATATATATATATATATATATATATATATATATATATATATATATATATATATATATATATATATATATATATATATATATATATATATATATATATATATATATATATATATATATATATATATATATATATATATATATATATATATATATATATATATATATATATATATATATATATATATATATATATATATATATATATATATATATATATATATATATATATATATATATATATATATATATATATATATATATATATATATATATATATATATATATATATATATATATATATATATATATATATATATATATATATATATATATATATATATATATATATATATATATATATATATATATATATATATATATATATATATATATATATATATATATATATATATATATATATATATATATATATATATATATATATATATATATATATATATATATATATATATATATATATATATATATATATATATATATATATATATATATATATATATATATATATATATATATATATATATATATATATATATATATATATATATATATATATATATATATATATATATATATATATATATATATATATATATATATATATATATATATATATATATATATATATATATATATATATATATATATATATATATATATATATATATATATATATATATATATATATATATATATATATATATATACATATATATATATATATATATATATATATATATATATATATATATATATATATATATATATATATATATATATATATATATATATATATATATATATATATATATATATATATATATATATATATATATAGGGTGTCCGGATTTGGTTGCAAAGGCAGGGTATCTCGCTTATTTTTAAAGATAGAACCTTGCGGTTTTCACGAACCTGAGCTAATTTTTTGTGAAACTCATGAAGCCGTAAACAAAATTTGCATAGCCTTCTTCGTTTATGAGATACAGGGCGAAATAGAAAATTTTGCATTTTGGAACCCCCCTCGTATCTCGGTTATCCTTTAACTTAACGCAAAGGGAAAAATTGCTGCTTATGCAGTTTTTTACGCTGGATCTAGTGGCGTAGTCATATTTTTCATTTGAGTTGTTATTTTTTAGATATGACCCAAAGTTGTGTTTTTTTAAATGGGATAACCTGTACATTTGTCCAGAAATTGATTTGTCCTTTTAAAAGCTTCTCAAAAATATATAATAGTATGGGTCTATTTTAATAAACAGAACCAAAATCCTAATTTTTATAATTATCATAACAAATTTTGCAGTAGGCCATGCAAAACAATGCTGCCTTTTATTTAAAGTCGTTAACAATATCTACATCCTAACAATAAATCAAAATAAATATGTAATTAAGTCTATTTATCAAAATATGTATTGATAATTTCGCACCAAAAAAGTACCACCTACCTAGATTTATGTAACACAAGAACAAAACAGTAATAAACTATTATGTAACAAGCCTTTCAGCAAAAATCAACTGTCATATAAGAACTACAGTAACCAAAGAAATCAAAAGAACCGTTCAAACCGATTTCCATTTTGTTCTATGCATGCTTCGCACAATTTTCGTATTTGTTTTAGGGAATTAAGCAAAATAACGGGATGATTTTTTAAATAGCGAAAATTTTCTCTTATTGCATTTCCTAAATCTTGGATATTATCATAGTGGTCTTTGCAAATTCTATTTTCCAGATATCCACATAGAAAGAAATCTAAAATCGACAAATCTGGGGACCTAGGGGGCCATCTTATAGGTCCATTTGTTCCGATCCATTGATTGGTAAAATTACTGTCCAGAAATAATCTCGTCATTCCAGAATTGTGTGCAGGAGCACCGTCCTGTTGAAAATAAATTTCGTTAATTTGCGCTAGAGGAACATCGTCAAGTAATTCAGGTATAGCTGCTTCTAAAATTTCTATATAGCGATTGGCTGTTAGATTTCCCTCAAATATATAAAATTTTATATGTGTTCCTAATATGAAGCAGGACACATTTAGACCAAACCTGTCTTCTGGGAAATATTTGGTGTTGATTTTCCTGGGACCAGAATCTACTATTGTGCCTATTGAGTATACCAGAATTACTGAAATGTGCTTCGTCTGACCATATAACCTTCCTTTCAAAATCTCTAACCATATCGCATCTTTCTCGAAACCAATTGCAGAAGACTACCCGACGCCCTGCATCCCCTGGCTACAAGTGCTGCACGAGCCTAAATTTGTATGGGTGGTATTTGTGTTTTTTTAGAATTTCTTGAACTCTAGTTTTTGGAATCCCTATGCTCTTTTCACTGGCCCTACAAGAGTTTGTAGGGTAAGCTTCTGCATTAGCCAAAACCGTAATTTCCTCAGCCTCCCGGTTTTCTTTATTATATGTTTTCGTACGAGGTTTGATAAATGATCCGTGATTAAGTAAATTCTTTTTTATCCGATAAAAAGTGGATATATTAGGTTGCCTCCTTTCTGGATATCTAAATAAAAATTAAGCAATAGTATTTCAACATACCTAAAAATTAACTATTTACCTGTTAAAATACATCTCAGAAGCCGCTTCAACACTTTCATTACTCAATATGAAACAAGCTAACATATCGTACTTTTTATAATGTTCGAAAGTTTGGTTTTCTTCCATAATAATACAAATATATTTTTACACAATAAATAAATACAAAAAACTAGCGCTATATTTTATATACGCGTACAAAATTGGGAAATGTCATTTGCTTCCAAGAAAACAAAAGAAAACGGCATCGTTTTGCATGGCCTACTGCAAAATTTGGGATGATAATTATAAAAATTAGGATTTTTGTTGTTGTTTATTAAAATAGACCCATACTATTATATATTTTTGAGAAGCTTTTAAAAGGACAAATCAATTTCTGGACAAAAACAGGGTGTCCCATTAAAAAAACACAACTTTGGGTCATATCTAAAAAATAACAACTCAAATGAAAAATGACTACGCCACTGGATCCTGCGTAAAAAACTGCATAAGCAGCAATTTTTCCCTTTGCGTTAAGTTAAAGGATAACCGAGATACGAGGGTGGTCCCAAAATGCAAAATTCTCTATTTCGCCCTGTATCTCATAAACGAAGAAAGCTATGAAAATTTTGTTTTGACGGCTTCATGAGTGTCACAAAAAATTAGCTCAGGTTCGTGAAAACCGCAAGGTTCTATCTTTAAAAATAAGCGAGATACCCTGCTTTTGCAACCAAATCCGGACACCCTGTACATACATGTATATTTATATATATATATATATATATATATATATATATATATATATATATATATATATATATATATATATATATATATATATATATATATATATATATATATATATATATATATATATATATATATATATATATATATATATATATATATATATATATATATATATATATATATATATATATATAGCTATATATAGCAGTTGCTTTGATTTGTCATTGAGTATACATGTATTTTTATAGCTCCCGGATTTATGTAGTTTATATGGTTTTCTGACTTGGTTTTGTGTACTGTTTGATATCATACTGTTTGTGAAAGTTTTGTGAATCCAACAGTGTTATTATTGAAGTCTTGTATTCAGGATTGCCTGCATAAATCGTGAAAAACCGACATTGAAATCTTACTAATTCTTGAATATTGGTCAAGAAATTATTTGTCTTCGATTTATGTTGCATTGTTCTCCTTATCAGTACTACAAAAACGTCACCTTAAAAACTATTTTCAGATTATTTATTCTGCTGCTGGCTTAAAATAAAATTAGTGCTTTATTGGAATAAACAGTTCTGCACTACTGGAATGAATAGTGCTTTATTTGGTGTACCTTTATTATTTGGTGAACAATTTAAATTATTTTAAAAATGATTCAGTGCTGCAAGTAAAATCAAATCGTTTTTTACAATCTATGGGATTCCCTTTTTTAAATTTAGTGTGGTCAATGAACTTTAAATATATAAACAGAACATTCAAATACCAGGGCTGTTTAAAATTAACATCAGAAATATTGGCATGCGTCTATTTTTTTCCTATTGTCTATCCTGCATATCCAGATAGGTCCCTGGACAAGAAGTGTGTGTCCCTGTCTTTTCCTATATTTTTTTATGTATGTAAACAAATTTTAACTTTTATTTAATAATTTCTAAGGGTGCATGTAGATTTATGGTTAAGTGTGGAAACCTGGTGATTCGTCAATTGATTTTTTAAGAGCTTTTGTAAGTTATTGTGCCTGTTCAACATGGTTGCCAAATTTAACTGCTGTAGGAATAAACAACAAAATAATTGGCTATGTATATCTTGCTACAACTTGTTCCACCCCAGTTGCTGTGAGAGAAAAAAGGGTTGGACAATCATTAATGGAAATGCTATATATTGTTCAGAGGCCTGTTCTGCACGAGCTTCAAAAAATAGAGTTATCTCTATCAGCGGTAGAGGTTTCAAAAGAAATCATCCAAGAGTTAAAGGAAGAACTTCAACAAAAGAATTTGTTTATAGAAAGACTCAAAAGAAAATCTACTGCTTTTGAGGATGATGCCTTGGAGTTAGAGGAAGGATATATGAGGGAAATAGAAAATCAGAGTGCAATGATTAAGGACCTGAAAGGCCAGTTGAGTGCATTAAGGAAAACCGAAATAAATCAAATGAAACCAGATATTTTTCACAGAACCACACAAACATCTTTGATGACACAGAAAACACTTGGAGTGCAAACTGATACTTTTTTGACACAGGAAGCAAGCTCACAAACTGATGACACTTTAAGTATTGTCTCCATAACAGAAAAAAATTCAGAAGAAGATGTGCAGGAAAATACAAGACAAGTAGATGCCGAAGTTCAAACAACAATTATATTGCATGAAGTACATAATCAAACCGATCTAGTTTTTATTGAAGATAAAGCTTCACAAACTGACATTTCTGTAAAAGATACTACTGGAATAAAAAACATCCAAAAGGAAATGAACTTGACAATAATGGGAAAGGACGTACAAACTCAAACAATGGGCAAGCAGCATGAATTACCGATTTGTCGCTCTCAGTCATTTCAACGAGAAACTACCTTACAAACCACATCAGAGTTAAATTCTGGGTTTAGTGCTGGCTACGCAGAACACATCCAAACATCTTTTGATCCGGCAGAGAAAGCTTTTACAAGACTGTTGATTATGGGAGAACAGTATGGAGGCAGGGGTTGTTGTGGAATAGTGAAGAGATGTACCAGTCTAAAATTTGATATTCACAGTCACGGACGCTATGGAGTATTACTTGAAGAATTGAAGACTGACATAATATTGAGTAAAGAGTTTACAAGGAATGATTATGTTGTAGTATTCCTAGGACCTGAAAACATTAAGTGCAACGGAGTTTTGAACGAAACTTTTCTCCACAATTTTCTTTACGAGTTTGGCCACACAAATCTAATCATTATTGGACCTCCATATAAATCGAATGGGGGAAGTTACAATAATTTAGTGTACAAATTTAATGTGTCAGTTAAAAGAGTAGTACATCAAATGGGTCATGGATTCTGGTTTTTGCCTTTTGATAATTATATGAATAGATTCGACAACGGAAATGGTATGTTTACAATGCCTGCTAAAAATAAACTAATACAGCATATCCTATCAATTATAACAGATTCTAAGCAACAATTGAACCAGGGTCGAATAAGAAATATTCACAGTGGCAGAGAAAGTAATCGACAATCATTGGAAGAAGACTGTAATCATAGGGTGACTATGGAATTTCAGCAACGTATTGCCAGGTTGCTGCAGAGAGTAGACACAGATGATGATAGACTTAGGTCTGAAAGGTCAAAGAAGCTGAATGAAAACCCGGATTCGAATTTTCAGCGCTTCACAATGAGAAACCCCGTAATTTAGTTAGAAAATGTAACCAAAATTTTTTTTATACTGTACTTCATCTAAATATTCAATGTCTGCGGAACAAAATCTTAGAACTAGAGACTTATTTACTTGAACACCATATTGATTTTATTTGTTTAAATGAACACTGGATGACTGATGCTGAATTAGATTGCTTGCATATTTGTCAATATTCTTTGATTTCTTTTTTTGCCAGAAGTGAAATGATACATGGTGGGGTTTCTATCATGGTTCGTAAGGACTATGACAATGTAAAAAGGGTAAGTTGTGATCTTTCATTGGAGCAGCATTTTGAAGTTGCGGGAGTTTCAGGTAACAACTTTCAATTAATAACGATTTATAGGTCACCAAAGGGCGACATTGACATCTTCTTTGAAAGAATTTCTTCACTTCTTGACAAACTTAACCTTAGGAAAATTGTTATGATAACGGGTGATTTTAATGTCAGGTTTGACGAAAGGGATAAAAGTGCTTTTGGCTTAATAAATATTTTTGAGTCATATGGACTGCATCCTACTAATTTTACACCAACTAGAAATTCTTCATGTTTAGATAATATTTTTACAAATATTTCTCCAAATGCCAACACTTATACTATGAGCTTAAGCAAGTTAAAAATATCTGATCACAAGGGATTAGAATTCACATTTAAAATTCATACAAAAAAAAATAATGCCATCGCTAAGGATAACCGACGAAGGATTAAAACAATTTTATGATCTCTTGGAATATACTAATTGGGGCTTTGTAAAGGAAACTTCCTTAGAGGCCAGTCATAAGTTGAATGTTTTAATAATACTACAGTAGAATGTTGTGAACAGTGTTTTCCTTACAAATCAAAATTGTTAAGAAGGAGAGAAAAAAAGATAAATTGGTTTAATGATGAACTGAGAATGATGCGTGATTTTCTGAATTTTTTGACTGATGTAAATAAAACAAATCCAA